>CATIWQ010493194.1:0-19615 GCA_949673415.1 Euphorbia schlechtendalii
TTTCCCTTCTATATCTTTAGACCTAGTTCCTTCCCTGTGGGTTCTATATCTTTTAAAACTACATCGCAACTGTATACTTGCAGTTATCATCATTTTTTTATGTGATAAGAGGTATTGACAACACCTACATTTATTTGTGAACTAGTTTTTGGCGTAGTTATTAGCAAATAGTTCACGAGATTTTGGAACCATTATTGATTAAACTTATCAGTAGAAAAGTGGTAAACACACTACAAAAGAAAGAACACCCCCCCTAACCGAAATTAAAAGAGGATAGTGGTCGGATCCCATTCTCGTTAAATGATGCACTCTATTTCTATCAAACTCCATGGTCCAATCCTCATTGCAAATGGCACGGTACAACCATTCAAAGAGAAACCCTCTTCTCCAAGTGGATTTGGTTCCCGTAAAGCCCAAATCAAGGATTCCAAAATCACTAGTGAAATTTGACAAATCCCTACAAGCTCTCACTCGCCTATTACTTCCCGCTCTACATTTTGATTCTGATAAGATCGAGTTAAAATCACCAGCCATAATCCATCTCCCTCTCATCGAGTTTGCGATTCTACTCAAACCATTCCAAGGAGTCCATCTTACCATTCTTTGGGGGCTACCATACACCGCCATAAAGAAACCCATCTCCTCATCCCCTTCCATAACATGCATGGATAAATTGTCTATCGTTCTCAATAATATCAATACTCACCTCTCTCTTCCATAAAATCCAAATACCTTCCGCAAATCCATTAGATTCTACTCTATGAGAATAATCAAATCTTAATCTACTAACTCGATTATCCAACCACCCACTAATCCAGGGTTTGAGCAGCACCACAATAGACAGTTTGTGTCTATCATTTAAATCTAACAAGATACTTCTCGTATCATCACCACCAACACCTTGTATATTCCAAACTAAGAAATCTGAATTCACGAGGAATTAGGAAAGAAACAGTACTAGCTCACACTTAAACCTAAGAGTGGCTTAAAACATTTAAAATGTCAAAATCTGACTCAAAACTCTCACCTTTAAACAAATTATTTTCCTTCTATCCAGAAAGTTTCTGAGAGTTTTCATGTTCAACTTGTCATTCTTAGCTTTATAACTTAAAGTTATACCTGTCATGCCCTTCCGCTTTAAGTCATGACCAGTTTTTTCCGTATCAGTATTAGATTCAGTAAGGATTGGACTGGGAGTCTTACCTTGGGAACAAAACTATATAGACCCATTAGCTACATTCCCTAAAATAGTCGGCCGGGCTTGGCGGGTTTTTTTACAAAAAAACATTAACCCAAGCCTGTACTTTAGAATTTCGGGCTCGGTCTGAGCTTGAGTCGGGCTAACAAGGTCATTCGCAAGCTCGGTCCAAGTCCATGAATATTTTTTTTGTTATAAATTTTTTTATTAAATTACTAGAAAATATGTCAAAATATGTTTAGTTTTAAATATAATTGCATTATTTATTTAAAATGTTTAATTTTTGGTAACATTTATTGCAATCAAGTATAAAAATTTAATAGGATAAAATACAAAATCTTAAAATAATTATAAATTTAATGTATAAATATATAATAAATAAATAAAATTATTCGTTGGATGAGGCTTAAGTATTTATATAAAAACCAAGCCCGACACATAAATCTTCGGACTTTGACGAGCTCGGGCTCGGGCGTGGCTTTTTTAAAAAATGAGTGTCAAAACCCGGCCCATTGAAACGGGCTCGAACAAGTCTAATAGCCACTATGTGATTTTCACCATTCAACCCAAAAGTCTGATTTGAAACCTCCCTAACTGCAACTCGATTTCTCCCTTTTAGTGTTACCTTGCTTCCTTCTCCAATTGATCTCGGCACCACGTTACCTTCCTCCAAGTTAGAATAGTTGATTTCCTTGTTAAGAACCATCTTCAAACTCGTCACGAACTTATTATTAACAATCTCAGCATTCCTTTGATTAACCTTGCTCGTAGCCTTTTATCTTGCACTTCGAGCTACATACTTTTTCTGCCTTTCTCTAACCCCTTCGCCCGAAGCATTCTCATCAATCGTTTTCCTCCCTACCTCCTTTCCCAACACTGGGGCACTCTCCACCCTTATCTCTACGTCAACAGTGTTCTCCTCTGGGTTTACCTCATTCATAACTACCACCTCTTCCGCTAGTGCCTGAAACCTCGAACCTCCCATGTTATGGAAATTAGTTTTAATTCCCACATCTTTTTGTTTATTTTGATTGAATGGCCTATTACTAGTACTCACAGGCTTCTTTTTAGCCCCCAGACTATAAGCTTTCATCCATGGACGTGTCCCCACCGCAATCCTTCCCATGCTTACCACCATCTCCTGAACCTTCTACCATTGCCACGTCTTCCTGATGGTTACTATTATCTTCTCCTTGATGTGAGAATCTCTTCGAGCAATGCTCTTTCAAGTGACCATATAATCCACACGAGAAACAAATGGTCGGAAGGCCTTCATATTCAATATGTTGCAGTCTCCCCTCAATCTCAAGTTTTGAGATTAGAGGTTTACGTAGATCAAGATTGACTGCTATTCTGGCATATTTCCCCCTCGCACTCGTGTCCGTACTACGATCAATCTTCATCACTTCCCGTGTCACTCCCCCAACTGCTTTTAGATTAACTATGCATATAGGTAGGTGTATCCAAGAGACCGAAGATTCAATATTTTCCCTAGATGGTTCAAAGTCCGGAGTCCATGGTTGAAATACAAGATAATGGCCAAAAACCATCCAAGGACCCCCCCCCCCCCTCCCCCCTAACTTTTCTCACTAGGTCTTCTTTACATCCAAATCTCACCATATATAAATTCAAACCAACATCAACCATTGAAAAAGCTCCAATCATTTTCCATCATTTTACTAGTTGAGCATGTAAAGTTCGATAACCTACAGCCCTTCCCAGTACCCTAACAAACATTGTGTTTCTCATATTCTCTACTATTGCATTATGAACTCTATCAAAAAAGTTAGCAGCAACGGCGTCCTCCCTATGATCAACAATCATGTCCTCATCTAGAAGGATAATATCCTCTTCTTGATGAACAGTACCCCTACCTTTATGGGACTGAAGAAACGAATCCCTAAAAGACAGGTTCGCTGTTCTATAGCAATTCGGGCTCTCCTTTCCCCCCTTTCTGCTCTTTCGATGCATGCATCCCCATGTTGCGATCCAACCTCCCCACTCGAATCTCCTAGCCATGACGGTTGTCGTTTTCGTGATCCCCACGCCTCCATTTTCCGAAACCCTTGTCGTCGCCATTTCTTTTAAGTACAGAGAAACTTTTGTTTATGAAACTTTTACAATATACATGGAGAGTGTGAAATTATCACTGGTTTTACTTTTTTTTTTTAATTGGACTTTGATTTAGTCAGATTTAGGGGCAAACTTGTATGGTGTGTTTGAAACCCTAATTTCTGAAAAAAAAATCAATTGATTTTATGTGAAGTAAAAGTTTTACAGATCATGAAATGACTTCAAATGAATAGTTTCATTAAAAAAGTTATTTCCAAACAAGGAAGTGCACTTTTTTAGTTCAATGTAGAAAACTAGAAATTGAAACTGTTTCGAGTGCAGAGTTAAGGGACAGCAAACAAACTTGGCCAAATTAGAATTAGAAATTATATGAAAATGATTTGGATCATGCATCTAATAATTCATTAACCTATTCGTTTATTGAAAAGTATAAATAAGAATAGAAAAGGATAAACTAACAAAATAAACTAACAAAACTACTGGCTCAAATATAAAATATCAAGTCTATCAAACAAAAATTATTCAGAAGCCAAATTTGGTGAAGATGGTCGTACAAAAATATCAACTTTATGGCCGGATTGACAGTGTCCGGGGAATCCGCATATGAAATACACGTGACCTTCTTCTTCAAGTCTGATAAAATCCAGTTCACTCGTGTATGTAGTGATAGGAGAACTCGGATTACAAGTTTGAAAATCTTCCTTGGTAACTTGCAACACATTGTGATTTTGATAGGTGTAATTGAACAACAAATGATCGCCCACATGAAATTTTTTTTCATCAGCCCAACTCTCGTAATCAGGCTGACCTTTATCGTTATAACCAGCCGTGTCACCAACTATATATACCGTAGCCAAGCAAACTCCGCACAAGTACATCATCCAAAACAATATTGAAATCATCGCGAGACAACTCTTCAAAACCAAAGGCATGATGATTGAATATGAATTTTTAGGTTTGATTAATAATGTGATGAATTGCTTAAATGTATGTGTGTGTATATTGGATTCAAAGATGGATTTATATTACTCGATTCAATTTTTAGTCCTGATAGGATAAGAAGTATGGTTTACAAGTTTATATTCAGTGATGGAATTAGGTGATTAAATAAGAAATTTTTCTTTATTATAGTTAGTTAATTAATTAATTAGTTAACTCTCCGATTAGGTAACCATTTTATCTAACTCTACAAATCTATTAAATCAGGAAATTATTTCTATTTTGGAATTATTTTTGTGATTAATCCTGATTACGTGTTAACTAGCAATGCTAAATAGTTTCCTAATTGTTTGCATTTTAATTGATTGAATTTTATTACTTATATAAGTACTCTTTTGATAATTGAAATTTTCTGTAATGAAAATAGGCCCATACTTTAAATATTTTTTTTAAAAGATATAATGTTAGTACCCATCGAGAGTTAAAATATCTTAATTAGGTTGGCAAATTTAACGATTCGAAAGGATAACTAACACATGAAAATATATAAAAATAACATTGAGAAAAAATTATAGTTACAAAAGGGTTAACAATGAGTTTACAAATAAATTGAAAATAAAAAATTGTGACTTTAAATAATTCTCTAATTTAATGTGAATATATTTCTATTATAAATATTAAAGTGACAAATCTTATATTTATATGTATATAAATACAATAATTTTATATTGACATCAACTGTTTGACACCCATTAATACCATAAATACAATAAATCATTCAAGGCTAATGAGATGGGGAAAAAACTTTTATTATATAAAAAGTATTCGTCAAGGAAATAAATCATTTCAATATATGTTAGTTTATCCCAGTGTTTTAAAAGGCGCTAGTCAAGCGGCTAGAGCCTCCGGAAATCCATGCAGGAATTAATCATATAATAAAATTAAAAAAATTTTCTGAACTTTGACGACACTTTTCTAGTTTTGAAAACACTTTTCACCTTGACCGTTCAATTATATCATATCGTGAAGGTGCTTCAAAAAAGCCCGCCTAGGTGGCCGCCTTGATCGCCTTTTAAAACAGAGAGTATACCCTAAAGTGCGCACCGCCCATCGTTATGTACTTATGTAGTCTAGTATATTTTTCGGTAAATTAAGATTTTTTAAGAGGTAAGATATCGAATTCAGGACCTCCCACCTCCACTTTGAGAGATGTACCTATCGAGTTACATGGTAAAGTATTAAATTTTTATGTTATGTTTTTTAAGAACATAAGTATATTTTTGTTGGTTATGTATTTATATTTTAAATGATTATGGAACATGCAATCGACTTTTATCAAACAACAAAGTTACTAGAGATGTCGAAAGAGCATTTTTAACTACCATAGTGATTTCAATCCCATATTTTCTCCTATGCAATCAATTTAACTGGGTTCTAGTATATACCATAGTGTAAATTTAGACATTTATACATTAATAAATTCTACAATTAGACGCAACGATACAAATTTTTTATTTTTTTTAAGTTAAATACAAATCAAATGAGAACCTTTTTTATAATTCATCGTATTTTAAGTATTTTAAGAGTTTTCTATTTTTGATAGTTTTATATCTTCAGTAAAACCTAGTAATAATTGAATACATGATCTACCTTCACCGTGTCATTGATTCATTTGATCCTAAATTGTAAACAAATTGTTATCACATAACCGTATGACTCAAAAAAATTATGTAGAGGTAAGATTCAATTCGTAGACTCTAGCTTTGTGTGAAAATTTAATTTGATAAATGGAGCTGTGCGTAAAGATTCAAAATCTTGATCTATAGATCAAAGAGATTTTATTATTGTATTGTAAAATCATTTAACCCAAAAGATTAAATTGATAAATAAAGTCATTAATTAAATGTGATTCAACTTGTACATACTCATCAATCACTTAAGAAAAAAAGGTCAAACGTAAATCAATGATAATCATTCAAAAGAAAAAATGCTGAAAAAATCAATAATATTAAACCAACAAAATAATAGAAGCAATTATGTTTAATAATCATTGAAAAGATAATAACTTTACAGCCAATTAATAAACATGAAAATGTTAAATTCTCAAACAACAATATAAAAATCAATTCAGATCCAAGTTCTGAACCATATTGTTTCTGAGGCTCCATAGAAATATCGACTTTATAACCCGATTGACACTGCTCACGAAACCACATCTGAAATACATGTAACCTTCTTTTTCGATGCGAATTACGTTCAATCCATTCCCATAAGTAGCAATTGGAGAAGTTGATTTGCAAGTTTCGAAATCCTCCTTTGTCACTTGATTCACATAGTGATTTTGATTGTTGCAACTAAATATCAAATAATCACCCACATGAAAAATCTTTTCATCTGACCAACTTTCAAAGTTGGGGTGGCCATTACGTTATAACCAGCCGTATCACCAACTATATGCACATCAGCCATCGATACTCCACACATGCACATTACCATTGACAGCAACACGGAGATCACTTTAATCTTAATGAAAGCCATGATGAATAATATGTAAATTGTTGTTACAATTAAAACTATACAAATTACTCAAAGATCGAAGTTCCTAAACATGCATTCAACTTAGTATACATGCAAATTATTCACAACTTGCAGAAACTTTAAATAACACAACGATTTTTAGGTTGTTCCCCTTGATAGAGCTAAATTCTATTCTTAAATGGTACATCAACCAGCGACAAAGGAGATCAGCTTTATTATTGATAATGGCACTAAAGACCAGGCAAATATACGTAGTAAATCTGATTACAGGCCAAAGAGATCACAAAAGCTCAAAAAGAAATGAAATACAGTAATCCATGGCAAAGCACCCAAGCTCAAGCAACAAAATTACAGAAAAAGCTAAAACCCCAAAACTTTAACAAAATAACCAGTGAACCAAAAAGCGAAACCAATTTCCTCCTTTAATAACTCCAAGAAATAATTGCCTCTAAGCAAGTTACATCTCAGGGATAATCTCAGTCGTCAAAATGAAACAGAAAAAGATCAACGGAGTATAAGAGATGGAGTTGTAACAGAATCGGTAGAAAAGGGGAAGAAACGATTTTAGGTTTAATTCTGATTTAGGGTTAGGAGAAAAAGAAGTATTTATATGCTTTGAAACTGGATCAGAGAAGAGACTAAATTAAACCGGGCTTCATCAGTGAGCTTGGACCTTATAATAAACGGGATTTACTTGTGCAAATTGAACTCTTGGCAAGGGGTAAAGGGCTAACAACCCAACAATCTCCACTTTTGGTCCTTTGAGCCTTATTACCAATACTTAAAGCCGCTTCAATCCTTCATTATCACCAAGGGAAATCACCAATTTGGACTTTGGAGGCACAATTAACACAAAGTCAAATTGCACAACTCCTAGCCCTTTTAAAGCCACCTGACACTTGTCAACAAGAATAAATTTAGTTAACATATTAGCAGGATTCATAGAAGTATGAATTTTAACAATAGAAATAGCACCAGAAGCAATAATGTCACGCACAAAATGCAGTTTTATATCTATATGCTTAGTTCTTTCATGGTAAACTGTATTTTTGCATAAATGTATTGCAGATTGAGAATCACAGTTGATATTAACAGAATCCTGTTGAATACCAAGTTCAGAGGCAATGCCCTTTAACCACAAGGCTTCTTTTACTACCTCTGTTAAGGCAATATACTCAGCTTCAATGGTAGAAAGGGCAACAACATGTTAAAGGCAAGATTTCCAATTAATGAGATTATTTCCTAAAGTAAAACAAAATTCAGAAGTGGATCTCCTCTTATCTAAATTAGTAGCATAACTAGAGTCACAAAAACCTTCAATTTTAATCTCATTCTTAGGAACTTTATTAACAACAAACACATAGAGGAACTACCATAAAGATACCTCCTTAACCATTTAACAACATTCCAATGAATTTTATTTGGATTGGACATGTATCTACTAACAAGGCTAACATCATAAGCAATATATGGCCTAGTACAAATCATAGAATACATATAAGAGCCAACAACATTCTGAAAAGGGACATTCATAAATTCAGATTCTTCAGCACTTAAATCTTTAGAAGTAGAAAGTTTAAATTGAGCTCCAATAGGAGTACTAACAGTCTTATTTTTATTTAACTCAAAATTCTCAAAAAAAAATTCTATGTAATCCTTTTAAGTTAACATAAGAATTCCCTTATTTCTATCTCTGAAAATATCAATTCCTAAAATTCTCCTAGCAGAACCAAGATCCTTCATTTCAAAAATAGTACTTAGTTTTCCTTTTAACTTGTTAATTTCAAGTTTATTTGTACAAGCAATTAACATGTCATCCACATATAACAGAAGATAGATATAGTCATTTTCAGCAAGTTTGTTATGATAGACACATGAATCAAAATTGCTCCTAGAAAACTTCAAACTAACCATAAATTCATCAAACTTTAAATACCATTGTCTAGGGGATTGCTTGAGACCATACAAAGATTTTTTAAGCAAGCACACATGATTTTCAAAACCTTTAACAATGAAACCTTCAGGTTGAGACATATAGAGTTCATCATTCAAATTCCCATGTAAGAAGGTAGTTTTAACATCCATTTGTTCAAGTTCCAAATCATGTAAAGCAACCAGAGATAAAATAAGCCTTATAGAGACATGCTTAACAATAGGAGAAAATATTTCTTTATAATCAATTCCCTCTATCTGAGAATATCCTTTAGCTACTAACCTAGTTTTAAATCTTTCTTTTTCAACACCAGGAATAGCAGGTCTTTTCTTAAAGATCCACTTAGAGCCTATAACTCTTTTCCCTTCAATTTTGGGAACTAACACCCAAGTGTTATTTTTAGATAAAGAATAAAGCTCATCTTTCATAGCTTGCATCCAGTTAGAACTGTCTCTTCTAGTTCTAGCTTCATTATAGGATTTAGAATCATCAAATTAAACATATTCAGAATTTAACATAGCAAAATTAAGCATACCAGAGTAATTACAGTCATAGACAACATAATCTTTGAATATAAAGGGCAATCTAGATTCTCTCCTAGGTCTTTAATTAGCTTCATTACCAGGCAAATTTACAATATCTTGATTTTGATTGTTAATCACATTTTCATTCTCATCATTGTCATAATTATCAAACTAGTTATCAACAGCATTTTCATGTTCATTTTGATTACCTAACATAGTTTGATCAAGCTTATCAAGCTCCACCTCAAACAATGATTTATCACTTTGAGTTTGATGAGATTTATTTATGTCTATCTTAGGAAAAACTTGTTCATTAAAAGTTACATCCTTGCTGATAATAATTTTATTTTCAGTAAGGGGGCAAAGTTTATAACCTTTAATACCAGAGGGGTATCCTAAGAAAACACACCTTTTAGCCCTAGGATCAAGTTTTGACACTTTAAAGTAAGCATAGTCCAAACAACCAAAAGTTTTAAGGTTAGCATAATTGACAGGTTTGTTGTACCATAATTCATTTGGACATTTAAAACCTAAGACAAAGCTTGGGGTTCTGTTTATCAGATAGCATGTAGTGGCTGTAGCCTTAGCCCAAAAACAATGATTCAAACCAGACTCTCGCAACGAACATCTTACTTTATTCAAAATTTTCCTATTATATCTTTCAGCTACACCATTCTATTGTGGTGTATACACACAAGTCCTGTCTTATGATTCCATTATTGTCACAAAATTCATTAAACTGAGTGTTCATAAACTCCAGACCATTATCAGTTCTCAAAGTCTTAATTTTAATATGGGATCTTCCCATAATACAGATGTCACAAGGTATTAGATTAATATTTTTAGGCAAGTTCAGTTGAAGATTATTCTTTAAAGCATTTAAACCTTTATTCCCTATATGACCTAATCTTTTATTCCATAGATTAGGTTTATCAGTTTGGGACACAGAAGCACATGAACTAGAAACAACGAAACTAAGTAAGTAATACAAACCATTAGACAATTTTCCTTTTAACAGACATTTTCCATTTTTAAAAATCTCAAGTTCTCCACCTTGAGCATTAAACTCTAAGCCCTTACTGTCAAGGTAACTTAGAGAAATTAGATTTCTTTTAATCTGAGGAACATGTCTAACATCATTTAAAACAACTTGAGTTCCATTTTCAATTTTAAACTGAATTTTCCCAATGCCAAGATCACGGGAAGAATCATTTCCCATCAATACTTTTCCACCCTTGAAAGGAAGGTAATCAATAAACCATTCCTTCATAGGACAGATGTGAAAAGTACACCCTGAATCAAGAATCTAAGAATCTAGATTCCTGTCCTGACTCACAGTGAGAGCTTCAATGGCATCGGATTCAATTATTGTGTTGTTAGCTCTTGAGTTGGTTCATTTGGTGATTTAGTGTGACCTTTTCATTACAGTAATAGCAAATATGTTCCTTTTTAGGTTTGTTTGGTTCAACACTAGAAATGTTTAAAGTACTAGGATATGTATTACAATTTTGACTCGAATGATTAGACTTTTTCTTGACGTTATGTTTACCTTTACCCTTTTTACCTTTAACAAACAAGCCTTCACCTCTTTGACCTTTAGTTTTAGACTCAGACTTAACTTCTAACTCTTTCATTTTTAAGGAAAAAATTATGTCATCTCCATCTAGGTGATCCCTACCATATTTTAAGGCCTCTTTTAAACCTTTATATTTATCAAGGATAGAATTAAGAAGAAGAATGGCTTGATCATCTTTAGAAATAGTAACTTCTGCACTAAGCAGTTCAATTACTAGTTTTTGAAAGTCATCATAGTTTTCTTCCATATTCTTGTTTGAATTCATTTTAAAAGAAAATAGTTGTTCCTCTAAGAAGGTTATCCTAGCAATGTTGGTAGTCATGTAAATGCTATCAAGTTTAGTTATTACAACATCAGTAGTTTGTTGATCTCTAACCCTCCTAAGGACACAATCTGAAAGATTTAGGATTATTGTAGAATAAGCAATATCCAGGGCTTCATCTTTTTCAGTTTTAGAAAAAGATGCAAGGAGTTTATCCCTGCCAGCCAAGGCTTTATGACATTTTTGTTGCATTAGTACAGCCTCAAGTTTTTGTTTCCATATAGAATAGTCATTTTTATCATCAAATTTATTAAGAGAAACTTTATCTATAGACATTATGACAAACAAACAACAGGCAAGATAAAGTAACCAAGAGAATTGAGAAGGATACAAGAAACCTATAGTTCTATCTATCTTATGAGACCTAATCTCAGAAAAGAAGGAGATGACAAAATTTCCTATAGAAGACTCAGATAAGAACAAATAATACAGGTTTAACAACTCAAGAAAGACTCAATTCTATATTAAAGAAATAGTTATAAAGCATGAAACACAATCAGATCAATATGTATAAGAAATATCAAAATATACAGCAGAAGATATTATCAGATTAAGAATAGCAAGGTAATTTCAGGATTAACTCAGCAATATCAATACAAGAATATCTCAAGGGCTTTCTGATCATGCAATTCTCTATAGGTAGGATCCACGCATGCACAGGAGCCTAAGCATGTGATTACAGATGAAAAGTATAGAGAATGACATAAGAATACTTACTGCAACCCTTTTAAACTCAGGATTAGAGTCCTTCTTTTAACAATGGCATGCAAAATAATGTTTTCTTTATTTAAGGATAAATAAGAGAGTTTTCAGAATGGTTTACCTTTGAAGCTTTTCACAAAGAGTAAAGAGTAATCTAGAGAGGTTCTATACACCAAAATGCCAGACAAGAAGAAAAGATAGTAAGTAAGAGAATTAGATGATATTTCTGATAAAGGAAATATTAACACAAAAGGAGACTGGTTATTTCGCAAGAAAGTAAACTAGGACTTTAAGTATACAGGTCTAACAAGATTGCATAATCATATCTAGGCATGGAATATCATTTAGACTGACTTAAAATCTAAACAGAGGAGTATATCTTAACTCTAGATAACTAACATGCAAGATCAAATAATTAAATCTGAGTATTGAAGGATTGCATGCAAGAACATATCATAAACCAAAACGCTCTGATACCAAATGTTATGATTAAAACTATTTCAAAATACTCAAAGATCGAAGTTCCTAAACATGCATTCAACTTAGTATACATGCAAATCATTCACAACTTGCAGAAACTTTAAAGAACACAATGATTTTTAGGTTGTTCCCCTTGATAGAGCTAAACTCTATACATCAACCGACTATAAAGGAGAGCAATTTTATTATTGACAATGGCACTAAAGACCAGGCAAAGATACACAGTAAATCCGATTACAGGTCAAAGAGATCATGAAAGCTCAAAAAGAGATGAAATACAGTAATCCATGGCAAAGCACCCAAGCTCAAGCAACAAAATCACAGAAAAAGCTAAACCCCGAAACTTTAACAAAATAACTAGTGAACCTGAAAGCGAAACTGATTTCATCCTTTTATAACTCCAAGAAATAACTACCTCCAAACAAGTTGCATCTCATGGATAATCTCAGTCATCAAAATGAAATAGAAAAAGATCAATGGAGTAGAAGAGATAGAGATGTAATAGAATCGGCTGAAAAAGAGAAGAAAAGAGAAGGAGAGAAAGTGAAACGGTTTTAGGTTTAGTTCTGATTTAGGGTTAGGAGAAAAGGAAGTATTTATATGCTTTGAACCTGGATCAAAGAAGAGACTGAATTAAACCGGGCTTCATCAGCATTTGAAAGTGAGCTTGGGCCTTATAATAAACAGGCTTTACTTGTGCAAATTGAACTCTTGGCAAAGGGTAAAGGGCGAACAACCCAACAATTGTTACGTAGACAATTAATAAACACCTTCATCAAATATTGGTGAATTGTGTATTGAACATGATTTTTGAGTTGTTTATTTATGAAGATCCATATCCGAGTCCTTGTATGACTAGTATTTGGGAATTAATAATTTAATTAATCAATTAATTAATTAATTAAAGGGAATGATACCGAATTACTATCTGATTAGGATTTACTTTCTTAATTAAATTGGGAGACTTAAATTTTATTCATTATCTTCGTATTATCGAAATCTTAGTTGATTAGGAAACTACAAAATATTTGGATTTCTGAATTTTTTTTATTAGTTAAGAATATTCGTTATTGGGGAATCATGTTGTAGTTAAAAACAGATTACTATATTCACTAGATTGAGAGTTGCATCTATTACAAGGTAATTTACATGATTAGTATGTTTCAAACAACTCATTTGAAAACTTTACCTTTTAAATTATTTTTGTTTACTTTTTTACGTTCCTCTTTTTTTTAAATTTAATTTCTTTTTTTTTATTTATCTCACAAACCGTTTATTTTTTCAAAATGCCTCTTTAGAATATTTTCTTCATCTTTATGTTTCGTTTCAAAATAAGATCCATGATGATATACTTTATGCAAACTTTTTTTACCGATACATATTTATTATATAGTTCTTTTATAATTATCACATAGTTAACACACATACTTAATTACATACAAATAAATAAAACACAACTATATCATCAATTTGACATATTACAAGTAAACTATAGCAAAAATATAACATAATTACATTAATTTGAATTAACTATAAAATAACTATAAAATATGATTTTGTTATATTGAATATATCTATAAGTAAACTATATGGTAACTATAAGATAACTATAAAATACGATTTTTTTATATAAAAAATAAATTCAAATACAAAAAATAAATAAAACAACATAAATACAACATGTTTACATTAATTATAAATACTATAAATAAAGTATAATAAATTCATAGTAAAAAAACAAAAAATTACGTTGTTTTGAAATAATTATAAGATAACTATAAAATCAGACGAGGTTATCATAAGGAGGTAGAAATGTAAATTCAAAACCTTGACAATACACTTTTGACAATTAAATTAAGTAATAGATAAAAAAGTAATTATTTATACTAAATATTGTATTTGTATGCATTTCCCTGGAAAAAATTGAGAGTCGAATATAGTATGGGCTGGAGGACACCACAAATCCAATGATTGTATTTTATAATTCACTCTATGCCTAACACCTCGCGGATTTGCTCTTGAATTTGATCACTAAAGATCTCATACCAATTATGAGAATATTGTTCATGCTTTATATACCAAAATTTTCAAAATTTTGTAAACAATGTATTAGACATGGTCATGGTTTCGGAATCGTTGGTTCCGGTTTGTAGTTTTCATAAACCTAAACCTTGCATAAGGTGGAACCACCGGTTCTGATTTCGTTTCGGAACCGCTGGTTCCTTTAGATAAGATTTTGACCCAGTTTAAGTACAGTTCCGGTTTGTATATTAGATATTTAATTTTAGACATTTAAGTTTTAATTAATGTTAATTTTAAAAATTTGGTTTTTGATTCATTTAACATTAGTGTATGTTATAAGAGAATATATTATCTTAAATATGTAAACAAACATATATTTCTTGTTAAAAATCATTACAAATATCATACTTCAACGTTAAGCTACTAATTTATTACTTGTACAATGATACAACTTGATTTAAAAAAATTAAACTAATGAAAGCTAGAATTAAAAAGTCATTCATTCATGTGTTTAACTTGGTTAAATATCGCTTTAAATAATAAATTATAATTTCAATCTTGCATGAGTAGAGCTTATAAATAAGTGTCTTCTCACACATAATCAAACAGTTTATTACAAGGTATTTCATTTATAATACTTCTCGTAATATTTACATTTTTTGGTATGTTTTCAACATACAAATATATGTACATCAAGACATGGCAACGGTTTTGGAACCGCCGATTTCAGTTCCTAATTTTCATGAACCTAAACATTATATAAGGTGAAACCGTCGATTTCGGTCTGGTTTGGTTTGGTTCGGTTTTGACCCGATTCAGTTCGATCTGATTTAGGCGATTCCGGTTAAATTTGTCCATGTCTATAATGTGGTACATTTTGTTGGATTCTGAAGGATAAATAGTTTTGCAAGTTCTGAGTTCAGAAGGGAGCCTCAGAAGGAAGTCGCCTTAGAAGCACATGGAATCATCAGAGGAACTATGAAGTCTCAGATATCATCATTATCAGAAGAAGGGTTATATAAATAACATAGGATCTCTCAATACTCAGATCGTTGCTCCTCTGAGGATTGTAAAAGGTCAACTAAATCCTTCGGCGCCAAAAAGTTAAAACAACTGACTTAGCATTTAATGCCGCCGCGCGCAGTAGGCTTACGTCTGCTACAAAACAAAAATTGTTGCAAATTCAGGAATAAATCTCATCTGCTTTGCCAAAAACATATCTGCAAGTACAAAGTGGACCCGCAAAATCAACCAAATACAGCAAAGTGGAAATCAGACCTAGAAGAACTCTCTAACGGATTATTAACGGAAACAAAATTGAGAGACAACGACAGGATTTCCAGCAACGGTCCTAAATATCAACGAAAACTTTCTCTCCCTCTATAAAAAGAAGGTTTCCTGTATTTGAAAAAGTTGCCGATCCTAATACAAGTGCAAAAAGAAAAAACAAATCTCAATCTGCTTACAACCTTTTCATAGCAAACATTCAAATCTCATCTGTTTGTAATTGAACTGACTGAAACAAAGTTCAGAAGTTCAAAAAGTTCATTTTCATTAAACTGTTGTAACTTACACTGAGCTAAGGGTAAGATAGTGTGAGGGAGCTGAGTTCTAAGTAAGAAAGGTACTTAATAGAGACAAAGCTCAGAGCCTCAGATATAGAAGGAAGGAACTTCTGTATTGGTATAGCTCACCAAAGACTGTCGAAGGGTACTTCAGTCAAGACGTTGTAAAAGGTTTACCCTTCACCAGAAGAAGAGTTTATAGTGAATTAAATCTTGGACAGGAGTTTCCAATGACTGGATTAGGCAGAGGCTGAATCGGGATAAAAATCTCTATTTGCATTTCTTTACTCAGCTTATTTAATTGTGTGTTTATTATATTCCGCATCTAAAACACATAGAACTAAAAAGGGGATTCTGAGTAACTAATACTTACTCAGAAGCAACTTCAGAAGCATTTTCCAAAGTAAAGTGAGAGCTTGAAAAAGAGTCATTCACCCCCCCTCTGACCTATTTTACACCCCTACTAGGTCCAAAAAAATCGACCGATCCGGCCTGGGTTCAAAACTATGGATGTATTGAAAGAGTATAATATCTTTCACATATTATCTCCTATGCTATATACTCTAAAATTAATACTTATTTAACAAAATTAGTCGTTGTTGTTCTTATGCGAATAAAAAATATCTCCTGAGACGGGATACACAGTTGTTCAAGCTT
Organism: Euphorbia schlechtendalii; assembly: GCA_949673415.1. Taxonomy (NCBI): domain Eukaryota; kingdom Viridiplantae; phylum Streptophyta; class Magnoliopsida; order Malpighiales; family Euphorbiaceae; genus Euphorbia; species Euphorbia schlechtendalii. The sequence continues at coordinate 16,530 of CATIWQ010493194.1, forward strand.
GGAGAAGCACACTAACTGATTGGGCAAAATGCAATATCGATGCTATCCTCTTCGATTCAAGTAATTCATTTATCAATGGTTGCATGATTCGAGACTCTATTGGACATGTTCTATGTGAGCGTTCAATCTTACTTTAAGGAGGTGGCGATCCTTTCACTGCCTTTGAGCTGTAGAGAGGTGTTGAGTTGTCTGAAAGACAATAACCATGATCATGTGATTCTGAAGCTGTATGCTTCAAACGTAGTTAACGCTTTGAAATAACATTATTTATGCTTCGCCAATTGGCTTAATTTGAGGATTGTAAATGTTTGGTTAACCACTTTTCTTCTTAGACTATTGTATTAAATGGTTAGCGAAAATTCCATTTCCTTTCTTAAGTGACATCAAAATCTTGTTTCAGTTGATTCTCAAACATCCTATTGCGATTCAATAGAGCTCCTTATATGCCATCAATCCCATTTTTGGTTCACAGCGTCATCTTCTGGGAAGGAATCATAAGTATGGTAAGGCTTTACTTTCCCCGTTCTTTGTCTTCTAAGCATTGGAGGGGAACAAAATTCCTAATGGTTATTTTCCTTATTTGCTAGGTTAAGAAAGTCATGAATCATGCTACTCATTCATTAGCTAAACCACTAGGTTCATCAACAATTATGGAGATGTACCTTTCTCATCCACCTTTGATTTGGTTGAAATTACTTCTAATCAATGTTATGTAAACTAGTCATTTAATAAAAATTAAATTATTTAATTGAATAATTTATTATAATAGAAAATTTTCGCTCAATTCTATTTTTTGCGTTACACGTTAATGGTTGTTGACTTTTTTCAAAATAATGCATTTTGCCAGTTATGTTGATTGCGGAGTTCGAACACATAACTCGATACTTCTTGAATAATTCAAGGGTGATGGTGATCACTAGACCAAAGCCTAGTTGTTGGTTATTGATTACTTTCTCCCTTTTTTAATAAAAAACAAATTTTATTTTAAACTCTTTGAATTTTTTTTTAAATAAGTGTAATTTTTAAATTTCAAGACACATTTAAATACTTATCCCTTATTTAATGCACATTGTAATAAACAATAAGAATAAAGTTTTCAACCATCTTCAATGGTACTCCCTCCATCTACTAAATATTGTCATTTTAGAGAGATTTCGTTGCCTTTTTTTTATTGCTATTTTATATTTCCAAAATGTTTTTTTCCAAGTTTTTCATTCCTACCCCTATTAATTTGTTCAACTTCCAAGATAATTATATTCTAATATCCAATAACACGAGAAGACTATAGGTCAAATTGTTTTTATTGAACAAATTAATAGTCTTGAAAATTGATAGGACATTTATGAAATGGTGAACTAGTAAATCATCTCATTTAGTTAATTGTTATCTTAAAAACTGTGAATTAGTTAAAATGACAACATTTAGAAGACGAAGGGAGTAACAAATATCACAAAAATAAATAATAAATATTTTAATGACACGTCATTGGTATTAGTAATAAAATTAAGACACGGTTATTAACAAATGGACTGAGCATTTGGAAGTAATATCATATTAATGTTTAATGGTTTGATCATTCAAGATTGTCGAGCTTCATGGCTCATCAATGATCGATTGGCTAACTCTTTGCATTCCACTTTTTTCTTTGTTGATGTAATGTCTTTTTACAAACAAAGTTATTCTTTTGGGTAAAAAAAAATAAATATATGCATGAATTATATACTGTTTCCGGTTTTTAATACTAGTCATTTTAAATTTTTCATCAAAATCAATAAGACATTTAATGCATTATTAATACAAGGGTAAATTATTAAACATTATTGAAAGCAACATTGATACTTTAAAATGACATGTAAAATGAACCAAAATAAAAAAATTTAAAATAAAAAGTATTAGGAGGGTGTAATTTTTTTTTAGATTTAACATTTTTGTATAATTTTTTGGTTTGAACAACACTAAATATATGTATCATAATTTTAAGGTCAAATAAAAAAGAAAAAATAAACCGATAGATTCACTTATGAGTTGTTTTATATCTCTTATATTTTATCTAGAGTAATTTTGATAATCATAATTCGAATGAAAAATATACTGAAAAACTCATTTAATTTTACCATAGATAAAATTATATATATATATATATACACACACACACACCTGTTCGTCGGGCCTGACCGAGCATGGCGGGCTTTTTACAAAAAACGTTAACCCAGGCCCGTATTTTAGAACTTCGGGCTCGGGCAGGGCTTGGGTCGGGCTAAAAAGGTCATTCTCAAACCCGGCCCAAGCCCATGAATATTTTTTTTTGTTATAATATTTTTTATTAAAGTAAGAAAAAATATAAAAAAAGTCAAAATATGTTTAAATTTTAAATATGCATTATTTACTTAAAATCTTTAACATTTAGTAACATGTATTGTAATCAAGTATAAAAATTTAATAGGATAAAATATAAAATCTTAAAATAATTATAAATTTAATGTATAAATATATACTGATTAAATAAAATTATTCGTCGGGCCGGGCCAGTGCCGAGCTCGCTATTTATATAAAAGGGGATTTCATGGATAGACGGTAATTCATGGAAATAATTTAGGCATACTTTTCATTCTTTTCCTTTTTACTTTATTCTTTATTTTAGCTTTTTCTTTTACGTGATTCTGATATTTCTCTTTTTACTTTTCTCTTACGTCTAATCCTTAACGAGCAGCAAAACGCCATCTTCATCTTCTGTTTTGATTTTTCCTCTCCTCCGCCTCCTCCTCTTCTTCGTCGCTGCATCTCAACTCTGCTTATCATCTCGCTCTCTAGTCGCTGATATTCAGATCTCGAAGCTTCCCTAAACTTCTCTTCATCATCGATCTGTCAATCTCGAGGTTTCTCAGTTTCCGATCTACCGATTTTAAGGCTCCTCCGTCATCGATCTGCCAATTTCAAGGCTTCTCCTTCCGCAAAATTAAAGCCGCCTAAAATCGCTGCGATTCCCGGTGCCTCTGCATTATAATGGTAGAATGGTAGCTTCTGATTTGTTTTTTCCAGGTTATCATCTGATTTCTTCCTTTCCTAGGCAATGAAGCATCATATGG
>CATIWQ010493246.1:0-39376 GCA_949673415.1 Euphorbia schlechtendalii
AAAAATCGGAAAGCCAAGGATCACAATTTCGATAGTATTTCTTTGTTATTTACCACTCACAATTCGTTTGTGCCGCCTGCCTCAAACACAAGTTTTCCCACTCCTACTAACCCAACTTCTTCTATTCTTCTTCTGTCTGTTCAAAAACTCAACTTTGAATTGCTTCAATGATACTATTCAACTTACCTAATGAAATCATGAGAATGTAATGACTTTGTAATCAAATCTACCAACTGGTTTTTTTGATGAAACACTCATGAGATGAATAATACCAGCTTTAAGTTTGCTTCTAAAAAAATGACAATCAAGTGTTTAGTTCTTGTTGGGTGGAATTTGCTGAAAATAACTTGGATAATCTCTGAAGTCGTGATAACACTTTCAGATTGAAACTAATTTGGTGGTTCTCCCAAATTTTCAATCAGATAAAATCAGAGTAAAACTCAAGAAATTAGAATGAATTTTTGTTATGAAGAAAAGTGAACCAGATTTCAGAAAAAGTTATCATCGAACGAATTTTTGAAATCGTTGTCAATGCCAAGTTTTTATAAGCATGAAACAAGCAGTCACAACCGTTAAAAAAAACCATTACGAAAAGTCATGTCCATTCGAGCATTCGCAACTGTTCTAAATAGAAGCGTTGAAAAAAAATCAATCTCGGACCCTCGTAAGCTTAGTATCGTAATAGAATTCGAACAAGCATGCACTCCGCACTCTCCTGACTTGTTCAATGAAATATTATGATCTCATTGGTCAACTAGTTGATCCAGTTACACTAAAATACCAACAACCCTCCCCCATTTTAGTGTAATCCGTGAATAACTAAACAAAATAACAACAAAAAACAAACTTATGCCTAAATGAAATATTGTGACGATTGAATTTCATCTTAGTATATTACACAATCCAAATATTCGAATAACTAAAGGTGTCACTATGGATTGAACCTTTGTTATCCATCTTGAATACATGAAGATAATATACACATAAGTCAACATTCTAACATGTTCTTACTTAACATTATCTTTTACTAGCCTTGTGTCCTTATCCTTCATAAGCATATCAAAGCTAAGTCCAAGATGAACACTAGATTGCCCTTGGAGGGGAATAGAAGGAGCGAGAATGTACTCCGCTAGGGTTTTGTAAACCCTAGCTTCCGTTTCCTTTTTTCGGCCTGATCCTTAGCCACCGACGTCAGATCTGCTTCTTGTCTTCTTCGTTTCTCCTTTAGCATCTTGATCTTCTTGTTTCTTGGATTTCTCGTTTTTATCTTGCGTGTCTTGATCTTCTTGAGTCATGGCCGATCACTCTAATACAAGGTTTCTTGCAGATCTTTTCGAAGATCAATGCTCTAACCCGACAAAGAAAGCAGCCCAAACAATTAGCAACAACGAGAACCCTAGGGTTCAGCCCCGAACATATGCTCAGGTCACTACCAACAAATCTTCAATACCGAAACAGCCAACATAAGCCACTATCTCGAAGAATGGAGGATACAAAACCGTTCGAATAACTCAAGAATTCTATGAGGATAGAGTTCAACAATGCGCCTTCGCTCTCATTGGCAGATTGATATTACCGAAAGGGAGTGTGCCAAGAAAGGTCAAGGATTTGAAAACACAACTTTCCAAGATTTGGGGAATCAACTAATGCTGGAAATTATTCCCGATCGGTCGGGGTTATTATCATATGATGCTCGGTTCTCTAGAGAGCAAGAATTTCATTTGGAGCAAGGGTAGCATAAACCTCAAACCTGGAGTGTTCCGTTTGTAGCCTTGGGCAGCAGATTTTGACCCCTATGCTGCTAATATTACGAATGCGTAAGTATGGGTTCGTCTACTAGGACTACTGTGGGAGTATTGGGATCCGAGAACCTTGTCAGAAATAACTAGCTATTTTGGTGTTCTACTTCGGGTAGATAAAGAAACAACGGAGGGGACCTTTGGTCATTATGCTAGGGTTTTAGTGGATCTTGATTTATCAGGCACCCTTCCAAATAAGGTTGGAGTGGAGAGAAAGGGCAGCGAAATTTGGATTGACTTAACATTCAAGAATCTGCCAGCTTTCTGTAAATTGTGTAATTCAGTTAGACACCAATCTTATGATTGTAGGCGTAATGTGAAACCTATGTCGGAACATCGACCTCATGGGGAAAAGAAGTCAGCGCCAAAGCCTTTGGCAAAGACAGATCGTAATATCTCTCCAGGGACTGCAAACCTCGAGCTTCTTACTCGAAGTAAACCTCGACAACAGAGACTTCAAGAGAGATTACAATCTAAAATTCCAACAACAAAAGTCTTCAATAATATTAAGGAGAGCCTTAATATTGATATCTCAAGGAGGACGCCTCGGGTGGACATAGATCGGGTTTCGAACTCTAGGAATTCAGAGGACAATGACATGGATAGTATTCATTCAAAAAGCAAGGATGATGGGGGTAGCGGGGATGAGGATTCTTTGATTGCGAATGAAGTGGATTCTGATGTGGATTGCTATAATCTTGGGGAGGTTGCCAATCCAAAAGGGATCAATTTGGTGGTTCAATTGAGAGAGGGAAAAAACGCAGGGGCAGTCTCTTCTACAAAGGAATCATGGGCAGACTTAACCGAAAGGGAGGAAGCGAGAGAGTGGAAAATAGTGACACGCAAGAGGAATACTGTTGGGAAGTTAAAGTATCCATCGTGAATCTCGCGATAGTCTTCTGGAAGGTACACTCAATGATAGTTCTTTATTGGAATTGTAGGGGTATTAAAAACATGGATACCCAACTTTTTTTTAAGAATTTAGTAATGGAATATAAGCCAATGATTGTTTGTTTAGCTAAACCCATGGTTGATTTTGATAGAGTTAAGCCGAGTTTTTGGAAAATTTTGGGATTGTGTTTTATTGGTTCGAATGATAAACCAATTCCGACGATGTGGGTTTTTAAATCTACTCGATGTGATTGGGGAGCTAATATTACTTCATCTATGGAACAGCTTATTGAAGTTCGTTTGAGCAGAAATACGATGGTTATTAATTTTGGTTTGGTTTATGGTAATACGAACATAAATCACCGTTTGAATTTGTATAATAGCATCCGATTAGGGGTTGCCACTGGAAGAGTTTTGCTAGGAGATTTCAATGCTGTTTTGGGCAGCCATGAAAAGCTAGGGAATGTTTCGAATGCGAGATCATGTTAGAACTTTAGAGATTGCATTGATGAGTCGAGCTTGATAGATTTTACGTCAGTGGGCCCTATTTTCACTTGGACTAATAACAGAACGGGGGAGGAAAGAGTTGAATCTCGTATAGATAGAGCTTTGGTAAGTGCTGATTTTTCTGAATTGCGCAATTCGTATAGCTGTACGGATCTAGCCAGGCATTGTTCAGACCATCATCCTTTACTTTTCGAAGCTAAATTCGACGGGTTAAGGATTTCAAGGTTCCGCTTCCAATCCATGTGGATTACCCACATTTCTCTTCCCCAATTAATTGAAGATTTTCGGCATGGATCATTTCCTACTCTCCCATCGACTTAGCTACTCATGCTTAAACTTAAAATGCTTCGACCACTGCTTAGGAATTGGAATCGAGAGGTTTTTGGCAATATGGATGTTAATGTCCGCAATAGTGAAGCTTCCTTAATTGAGATTTAAAATCGAATTTCTTCAAACAGGCTAAATGAGGTTTTAATCTCAGAAGATATGGCTGCACATTCACGTTTACAACATCACATTAAATAACCTGAGATTTATTTCAAAGAGAAAAGTGGAGTGCGATGGCACAAAGAGGGGGATAGAAACACAAACTTTTTCCACCGGGTTGAGAATGTTCAACGGGCATCTTTGGGAATCAAAGCATTAATGGTAAATGATGTAATGACCACCGACGTTGAACAAATTTCAAACCACATGATTCACTATTATAGCAGCCTTTTCCAAGCTGATAGATCTATATTGGTAGATGCACAGCTGATTAAATCGGTGGTTCCTAATAGAGTTTCCATTAAGGAGAATGAGGCTTTAATGGCCGTACTAAATAATGAGATGATAAAGGAAACCATTTTAAATATGGAGGCAATGAGTGCACCTGGCCCTGATGGTTTCATGGGAATTTTCTTCCAAACATATTGGGATATTGTAGGGATTGATGTGTGTCGAGCTATCAGAGACTTTTTTTTTTAACTCGAGAGTGATGTTACTGGGGCTGAACTCTAGTTTGATGATTCTTATTCTGAAGAAAGATGGTGCGGATAAAGCGAAGGATTTTATACCAATTACGATGTCCAACTTTGTCTTCAAAGTCATTACGAAAATAATTGCAAATCGCTTGAATGATATTGCGACGAGGATTATTTCGGAAAACCAATTTGGTTTTCTAAAGGGCAGAAATATATATGAATGTATTGTTATGGCCTCCGAGGGGATTAATGTTCTTAATCAAAAGAGCTTCGGTCGCAACGTGGCAATGAAAATTTACATTCGCAAGGCCTTTGATACTCTTGATTGGAAGTTCTTTCTTATGGTGCTTGAGTCATTTAGCTTTAATAGTACTTTCATCAGCTGGATTCAGAATATTCTTAGCTCGGCTAGACTCTCAATACTTACTCCACTTGGGCAGCGAGGTTTCTTTAAGTGCTCTAGGGGTGTTCGGCAAGGTGACTCACTCTCCCCTTTACTTTTTTGCTTGGCGGAAGATTTCTTGAGTAGGCTTATTCTGTGATTAGTTAACTCAGGGAATATTAACCGCATGCATTACACTATGGAAAATCATTTTCCCTCGCTTATGTTGTATGCGGATGACATCCTTCTTTTCTGCAAGGCATCGTTGGAAAATATGAATGTTATTCGAGATGCGTTTAATCTTTATGGTGCCAACTCGGGACAGTGGGTTAACTAGGACAAGTCATCGATTTTCTTCAGTGATCAAATTTAGCCAATACGGGTTGGTAATTTGGTAAGTGTCACGGGTATTCAGGTGGGAAATATTCCTTTCTGTTACTTATAGGTTCCCTTGTTTCGAGGGGCTCCTAAAGCCATTCATTTGAGATCCTTATACCATAAAATCTTGCAATGTTTTACGGGTTGGATTGGCAGCACCCTTTCTATGGCGGGTCGCATGACTTTGATTAAATCGGTGATTAATAGTTTGCTTTTACACTCCTTCATGGTGTACAAATGGCCGAGCTCACTTATTAAGGGTATTGAGCGCTATATGTAACTTTCTTTGGAGCGGCAATGTTGATAAAAGGAAATTAATAATAGCCCCTTGGAGTGTTTGCTAAAAACCAATCACATTGGGAGGCCTTGGAATGAAGAATATTGAAGATATTAATACTTCTATGCTTTCCAAATTAGCATGGGGGCTGATCATAAGTAGAAATGGTTTTCTACATATTTTACTTGATCAACAATTCCAGCATTTGGAATTCCTAGAGGCAAGCTTATGGACTCATCCGTAAAAACATAATATGGTTTGTTGGTGAAACTTCGTACTTGAATTTTTGGAATTTAGAATGGATGACTCCAACTCTTGGGAGACATTAAATTTTCCAATGACTGATCATGCCAAAAAGGCTGAGTTGATCTCGAGCTTCTTAATTAATGGCATTTGGTCTGACCTTCCGCATGATCTACCAAGCTCGATATAATGACAAGTTAGGGAGGTGAAACTTTCAAGGGATTCGCAGGATATGGTTTATTTGAAGCCATCACCTAATGGAATTTTCTCAGTTAAACTCTTCTACCAATGGTTAGAAACTCCGTATCAAGGCTGCCATTTTTCTAAAAAAATTTGGCATCCAACCATTGCACCGTCGCACTCTATTATTTTTTGGAAAGTGGCCATGGGATATATCTCGACCATGATAGGATGATTCGCAAAGGAGTCAACATCGTCTCCATCTGCAACCTTTGTAAACCCAACGTAGAGGAAAAGGAACATCTCTTTGTATCTTACACTTTTGCCCGTGCCTTGTGGACAACCCTTCAATCTCTTTTCGGTAAAAATTTTGACATTAGTAGTGACATTGACATCTTAATAAAAGCAGCCTTCAAACACCACTTCAGCCCCTAAATCCAAGTGCTATGGAACTCGGCAGTGGTCAACGTCATTTGGCTCATATGGTCAGCGAGAAACGGCTGCATTTTTTAGGATGAACAGCCCAATATATATCACTCTTTACAGCGGTTATGGGAAATCCTTCGTAGAACTGACAGCATGGGTGTTGGGTCGACCTAGAACTCGGTGGCTGAATCTAGCATTCTACACAACCTTGATACCACTCCCAGATATCACACTGTCCCGAGGATTATTGGTGTGAGATGGTTGCGGCCTCTTGATGGCCGGTTGAAAGTCAACACGGACGCTTCTACGAAAGGCTCTCCAGGCTCGTCAGGATGTGGCGGTATTTTTTGAGACGTTAACGGTAATTTTGTTTACGATTTCTCCTTTTATAGGGCTTTAACTTGGGCATTTGTAGTGGATTTAGAGGCTACCATTTATGCGATTAAAACGGCATCGAGCAAGAAATGGAATCGGCTATGGATTGAAAGCGATTCAACTTATATCATTCAGCTCCTCTGCACTAGGGATTCACGAGTTCCTTAGCATAAAAGGGCGGTTTGGATGGATTGCCTAAAGACTTTGCAAAACATGCAAGTTGTAGTAACACACATTTACAAAGAAGGGAACATGATTGCGGATGCTCTTTCCAATCACAGCAGTTTGTCTTGGACTTCCTCGGAATGGCTTGAAACACTAGATTTTTATTGAGGATTACTCTACCATGATTTCAACGGAATTGGTAACTATCATTTTAGATAGTTGTTTTGATTTTTTCTTTGTATTTATTTTTCTACTTCTCGGTTCTTTCATGTAACGAACGTTTTGTATTTTTGTTTTGATTTTAATAAAGAGGGTTTGGTGTTTTGTAGGCAAGCGAACACATCAACCTATTTGGGACGTTCGCCCTGAAATTTTCACCCACCCCAATCTTTTTCTAAAGGAGGGATACAATGTTCCTCTAGAGGTTTTAAAAAAAAGCTAAGTCTAAGCTTCTTGGAGCGGCTAAACTTCATGCTCATATAGGTAGCCTTTTTACTCTCACACCTGCATATATATGCAATTTTTCAAAAAGGCTATCAAGAAGTTCAACTTCAACCTCCTTTACTTGCAGGTCTGAACACACACATTGAGATGTTTTAATTAGCGTGTTCCAATCTCTAGATGTTAAACTTTCCTTATTGAATTCAACAACTAACATCATATTAGGTGGGAATTGGATATCTCAACATGAGAGATTTTAGATGGACTTTAATCACATCCCCTAAGCTGACTTGTGCATAAGATCTCTTCTTAACCCTTGGGTTAAATGATCTGTTAAATTATGCTCAGTTTTTACAAATTCAGATTCCATTGTCGAATCACTCGTACAAGTTTGTTTCTCAGAAACCAAAGAAATAGAACCTCCCCTAAGAAGAAATGCTCATCCACCTGTGGAAGAACTATCCTCCTCATAAGAAATATAACTTGTATCAAAATAACCTTCAAAAATCAAAGGAATCCATTAGAGTGCTAACTGGAGAATAATCCTTGAAGTTAACATTATTCAAAATCTTCTCAATATAATGAGATTGAGAAATGAAATAACATTGTTCTTCTGCTTAATTCTTATATCAAGAATCACTTCAGCCTCCCCAAATCCTTCATCTCAAAACCAGATGACAAACCAAAAAATTTCTTTGTTTTATCAACCCGACTTTGGTCAATACCAAAATTCAATATTGCATTAGCACATAAGTAAATCACTACTCCTTTACCAGAAGTATCAAATTTGCTATATACCATTTGTCCTCTTGGTTGATAACGAAACCACTAGATAAAATTACATCATCGAACTTTTGATGTCAAGTTTTTGGTGTTTGTTTCAATCCATATAGCAATTTTCGTAGCTTGCTTATTTTATTTTAACAACCTGACGTAACAAACCCTTTCGGTTGTTTCATATAAATCTTCTCATTCAATTTAACATTCAGAATTTTAGAGTTTATATTCATTTGATAAATTACAAGGTTTTTCAAATTAATCCACAAATGAAAAATTTTGTAAAGATGATTTCTAACATATATAATACATATAACATATGTATAATTAAGATCATCACATAAATAATTAAAATACCTAAATATATTATTAAAATATATCCAATGACATTATACCTCACATGTATAATAAATTCAACCATTATATAATAACTAATATAGATATTAATGATATATTTTCATTTAGGATCAGTTTTAATAAAAACCATCCCGAAAGAAAAGAAAATATGTTAAAAAACTTTTCACATCTGTTTAATCTCCAACAGATGCCATTAAGAAGACTATCTTCATTCTTTTCTGCTGTTACTGACGGAAACAATTTCCATCACATTTCCATTAGGTAACCATTGCAATGGTCGTCGGAATTACTGACGGAAACTGTCGTCATAATTTGTTTCATTGACAGTTACTAAAAGTACCGTCAAAACAGTTTTCACCATTGAAACGTCACAACTTTTCATTTATTGACGGATTTTGCAACGGATTCAGAATCTATCACAAAATGCAAAAAATTGCTTTTCGCTTCCAAATCGTTCCGAAAACTATTCCGGCCTCCGACCCGACCCCTCCTAAGGTTTTCCAATGTCCTGAGTCCAATGGAGTCATTCTCTTTACCCAAAAATGAATAGAAACTCATCATTACCAAAAAAATGAGACAAAATCAACATTTTTTTTATGAAAAACAACGTGAAAATGCCCGAAATCAAACATAATCGGTTCAAATGTGACTTTGAACATAAAAAATATAAAACTTCGTTAAATTATTGACTAAATTTCAGAATCATGGCCAAAATGATCCAAAAACATGATTTTTTTTCACTATTATACAAACTTTAATTATAAATTGGACAAAAAAGTTCACGGAAAAATGTTTCGAAATTTTTTTTTCCAGAATTTCCAGAAAAAGGAGAATGAGAATACACATACAAAACATAGGAAATGATAGAATTCGTACCTTTTTAGTGTCCAAGATCGAAAGTATTTCGAATATTAATTGATTTCCACGACTTCTTCAACAGATTCTCCGATCATCATCATTTTCAAAAAATTAGTTTTAATCTTTATTGGGGGGAATTTGTTGAAAATAACTTGGATAATCTCTGAAGTCGTGATAACACTTTCAGATTGAAATTAATTTGGTGGTTCTTCTAAATTTTTTAATCGGATAAAATCAGAGTAAAACTCAAGAACTTAGAATGAATTTTTATTATGAAGAAAAGTGAACCAGATTTCAGAAAACGTTATCATCGAACGATTTTTTGAAATCATTGCCAATGCCAGGTTTTTATAAGCATGAAATGAGCAATCGTAACCATTCAAAGAAAAAGCATTGTGAAAAGTCGTGTCCATTGGTTCTTCGTGATTGCCCGAATGTACCTATCAAGTATACTAGTTCGTTTTTAGTAGCAAGTGGCAAGACCAAGTGTCATCCCACAGGGAGTAAGGGAAATATTTAAATCTTTTAAGTAAATTGGCAAGTTAACAAATCACAAGAATATGAAAAATGATTAAAATAAACAAAGTAGTGAAATTTATGATTACTTCAAATTGAAAACAGATTGCTATGACTGAAATTAACAATAAATAAAGGCATAGGCATCACCAACAAGCTAAACAAGCTTAGAGGCAGCTTCCTTCTGTTATTTTAACATATTTTAGCACGTAGATCTAAGGTGTCTTGCACTAAATTCACTAAGCTCAGCATACTATCATATTGCTTAGATTCTATAAAGTTTCACTCTAGGATTTCTCCACATGCGAGTTACACTTTAAGCATTAAGAACAAGCAAACATTCTATTAAATTTAATTGAAATCCCTAGCACACTTCTAATTAATTTCGGTACGTGTGAAGTGTGTGTTTCATGTTAGTTTCCTGTTCACAATTAACCTTTCGGTCCTTCTTGATTCCACTAAACATAAGTTTTGCCAGACTTATGAGATGTTAAAGATCAAACTCAAAACAATCAATCTTAAGATGATGTTAAAATAAAAGAAGAAAGTTAATAAAACCTCTTAACAGCCCAATCAGCTTGCTGGCTCAGCCTGTTGGAGAGTTAGTTAGCAAAAGACATGATAAAACATGAAAGCAATAAATAAGATAATAAATTGAACATGAAAAATAGAATATTCAGTTAAAAGTGATTAAAGTGACACCACAATACTAAAAAGAGCCAATCCCAGAAGCTCCCTTCCAAAAAGAGAAGTCTCTTATTTATAGGTGTTAGTGGGTTAATATAGAACATCCACTTGCACTTAAAATATTACAAAAAAATTCCTACACCACAAACACAAGTGGTATCTTCAACAAGCCAACGGAGCTTCTCCAACATTCCAGGGTCAATTTGGTCAACTTCCTTCCCAAAATATCAACTTCAAAAGTGGATTGGGCCTCCTCTCCCTTAATGGGCCGTGGGTCATGTCCAACAACCTTATACAACCCATTTTCATTTCTTTCTTTCTGGTTTCTTCAACAATCAGCTTACCATTGTGAGCAACCTGCAAAAATTAGGAAAACCTTTATAATTTCTACAATTCAACTCTGAATTGGGTGATTTTAAAGTCATTTTTACTTGTATTTTCTTGGTACAATTTGCACTTATCAAATATCCCCATGCTTAAACATTTGCTTGTCCTCAAGAAAAACGTAAAACTTGAAAACTAGAAAAGCAAATGATTTTTATAAAAATTAAGGACAGCAATCAGCATTCCACCTATTTCTTTTGAAAAATAGAATAGTCCAAGGAGAATACATGGATTAAGGAAGATGATGGGCGCACCCACATTAGCAAGTTAACTTAGCTTCAGAAATAGGTTAGGACTATAAATCAGAGCTAATTCATCAATAAAAATATCAATCAATGCAACCAAACTGCCTCACCAAAGGATTTCACTCAATTTACTAAAGGTGTTTCGGGTGAGTTTCTAGAATTCGCTCCTCGGCTATACACGACATTCTTAAGTCTATAAGCTTGATAATCGGTCCTATCTCCACCACTACATTTTGATCACCAACATAATCAAAAGGACTTTATGATGGGTTGTAATGTAGGCTTAGGGTTAGGGTGTGTCAAGAGAAGGGCTTTTGTGTGTTAGGGATTTTACCAATTAATAAATAGAAATTTGTATCACAGTTTTAGTCACCAACTCATGAAATCAAAAGAAGAAGTCAAGCACAAGGAATAAGAGTAGAGCAATCTAAGCATTTTTTTACAAAATAAGAGAGAATTTCAGCAATCAATCCAGCATGGATACATAGAGATAGAATTCATCAAGCTTTCATGATATATGATGATAAGATTGAGCTTACTTGGAGGAAAGACATATAATTGGTCTCTTTTTCTGCGTTTTCTTTTCTTTTCTTTTTCTTGCAATCATCATCATTTTTTTCTTTTCTCTCTCTCCCTCTCTCTTTTTTGGGTAATATTGACTAACATTGAGGTTGAATTTTTAAGTAAAGAATTAAAGAAAGATCATGAGATTTCCTTGAATTGATTTTAGAACACACAAGTTAGCAACTAAACTAATTTACAAACTTACTGTATTTAATGAAAATTTTCAGTAAAATCTAGGGTGAAAAAGGGCAATGAAAGTGAAAAAGGTTTTGGGTTAAATTATTGTGTGTTTTATGAAAGAAACAGGTTAAAAGGCTCAATGGGGCTTGTCTAGGGATATATTCATTTTAAAGGGTGGCTTATTTGTCAAAAAGAGGGGTGAATCCTAACGCCTTTATCATTTTATGCAAGTGATCAAAGATATGGTCCTGACAAGTACTACCAAATCAAGTTCTAGCTTAAGCATGCATGTGAAAGCCCACTCAGTAAGGAAATTCAAGAAATAATGTATGATTCAATGAGAAAATGTCTCAAATCCTTACTAAAAAATTGGGTTAAGTTACAGTTGGTTCATTTTAGGCAGAGTTATTGAAAAAGAAGTTCTAATTTTCAGTTCATCTTACTTAATCAACCTCATTACTTACTAATGTAAGTTTACCATCAAGCAACCAAACTCTAAGTAGTTTAAAAGGACTACTTGTTTTCAAATGATCAAAGTTTCATGCGGATTACTAACAAATCAAAAAAATTTGATAGTTTTTCTTTTTTACAAAACTTAATTACTAATCTTTTCAAGACTTAAAACAAATATATATAGTCATCAACAACAACAAATAGGTTACAGTACACAAAATATTTAACAAGGGAAACTTTGAGTTCAAACAGAGTGTTAAGCAGGGGCAATCTGATTTTTCAGCAATTTGTACCAAAACACAAGTGTAACAACAAGTAATCACCAAACAATAGCAAGCAAACAATCCAATATCCCCATACTTACATATTGCTTTATCCTCAAAGCAATAAGTAATGATAATAAACTTCAATAACAAGTATGGAAGTTACCTAGCATGCATTTTCTGAATTTAAAAAGTTGTTAAGCTCAAGTGGAAGTGAATTATCAGAAAGTGGGAGAGGCAAGCAGTGGCATATTACTCTTGAGGGCTGGAGGAGTGATGTTCCTCCTCCTCGTCTGCAGCAGTCTTCTCTAGATCATCAACTGGTTTTTCCTCTTCTCCTTTGGTTGCTGAAATAGATGGGATGTGCTCCAAATCAATTTTGGTTGCCTTACTCTCAACCTTTTCCTTCTAAACAAGTTTAATTGTACAACCCTAGTTCTCCACTTCCAAATCCTTGATTCTCCTCTCCATCTCTAGTTTCCAAACACGATCCTCTTCCTTTTATTCCAATAGCATTTCAATTATTGTCACCACATCTTTCATGGACATGCATGCACACTTATTCAAGAATTCAGCATGGTCTTCTCCAATCGCCTTTTTTCCAAATTTAATGGCAGTAATAGAGGCAGTTATCTTCCTATTCTTGGCAGTAGGCTCCTCTTCCTTATCAATTTCTCATTTTGCTTTAGTAAACTCAAGGGCAGAAGCCTTTTTATACTACATCCACACCTTCCCATACTTTTTGCTTACTCTAAATTTGTTGAGATTTTTGAGC
This sequence comes from Euphorbia schlechtendalii, assembly GCA_949673415.1. NCBI lineage: Eukaryota > Viridiplantae > Streptophyta > Magnoliopsida > Malpighiales > Euphorbiaceae > Euphorbia > Euphorbia schlechtendalii. The sequence goes on from CATIWQ010493246.1 coordinate 13,086, forward strand.
TCCATGGGGGCTGGATGAAACATAAGGGTAAGGCCATCAGAAGAGAAAGTTGTTAGCAGTCCAGGAGCAATCTTGGTGATATAGGATCCAACCATGATTGCTTTGTTTGTTTTATTTGGTAGCTCTAAAATGTATCTCGTAAAGAAGTTGCCAACATTCATCTTCCTTCCTCTTTCCATACACCAGATCATGAATAAGTCATCCAAAGGAACATGTGATGGATTGCATCTACCAAATAGTGAACTAGAAAGAAACTTTTGAGTGATCATATGCCTATATTCCACCAAAGAACTAGCATTAGGAGCATCTTTATAATCATCTAGACCCGTGATCTCTTCCCAAAATTCCTTTGCATCAAAATCTTCAGGAATTGCCCTATATGCCTGCTCAAACTCCTTTGTCATTATCATTTGGCGAGTTGTAACCCCAAAATAGCAGTTCAAGTCATTTAGGGATATTGAAATCTGTTGGCCAAATATTCAGAATCGGAACTTAATCGGGTCATCTGCATCTTTAATTTCTGGATTTTCTTCAAAAGTGCATAAGAACTCCATTGTAAGCTCTCTGTACGATGGCTCCTTGTTCTCAGCAAACATTTCAAAGCCTCCTTATTTTAAAAAGTTCTGAAATTCATCAGCAAGATCGATCTCTTCCAGAGCTTCCCAACTAATGGCCCTCAAAGTAGCAAACACAAGTTGTTTAAAGAAAGTATAACGATTTGCTTGGCTTTCTTTGGGAAACTCCACCACTGTTCGTAGAGCCATTTCATCATTGGTGGCTAGCTGCTTGTCGGAAAAAGAACTTGAAGCCGGAGTTGATGACTTAGTTGGGGTTGCCTTCGAACGTTGCTTCCTAGTGTTCACCATTTTTGGGGAGTGAGGTTTAGAGAGGAAATCAAAAATGGTGTGGAGTGTTTTGGGAGGAGAGAGGTTTTAAAACCAGTAATTAATTAGAAGAGGAAATTGAAGAGTTTTTAAACCCAAAATAGGTCAATTAATTCAAATGGGAAATAAGGGGACTTTTTGAAAAGAAATTTAAAAATAAATGATAGATATTATGCCAAACAAAACCGCCACTTTGAGAGTTTTTAGGAGAAAAAGAAGTAAATGGAGTGAGAAGAGATAAAATCCCAATTGATTTGGCCAATCTCTCTTTCCAATACAAGTACACTTCTCTTTTCCATAAAAGTCTCATTATGACCTGACTTTTACTATATTCCCAAGTTTCCCCTCCTTTTCTATTAAAAAAATTCAAAATAAAAGGTTATGAGCAAATAGAAAAGAAGCCCATTATCTTGACAAATATTTGAAAATTTCAAATTGTCACGAAAATAGTTTTTAGGAAGTAACCAAAATTTTTCAAAAATCAAAATTTTTTAAGTATATAGGACAACGAGAAGACGAATATTTGAGTCGTTTGATGTTGCCTCCCCATACTTAAATTGTTGTTAACCTGTAAAATAACAAAAAGAATATCGAAATTTAAAGTAAACTAAGAAAAGTAAATATTTACAATGGGAAATGGGCTTGGGCCCCATCAAAATATTCTCCAATTGGTGTTTGAAGTGGACACCATTCTTCTTTGAGATTCCTTTAAGGTGGGTTTAGTTGCTGTGTTTCAGTAGCAACCTTAATTTGCTCGTTGGACAAATATGACTTTAATCTTTAATCATTAACCTTGAATATTTGCCCATTTTGATTCATGGTTTCAATAGCCCCATTAGAAAACACTTTCATCATAGTAGAGGGGCTTGTCCATCGTAATTTGAGCTTGCCTAGAAATAATCTTAACCTTGAGTTGAATAGAAGAACTTGTTGCCTAGGTTGAAATTCCTTCAGTTGAATCTTTTGATCATGCCATTTTTTGGTTTTCTTCTTGTAGTTCAAGGCATTCTCATAACTGAACAATCTGAATTCTTCTAATTCATTTAGCTGCAACCTTCTTTGCTCACCAATATCATTCCTGTCAAAATTTAGAAAACTTAATGCCCATAAAGCGTTAAATTCCAATCCGACGGGTAAGTGGCAAGCTTTTCCATAGAGCAATCTAAATGGAGACATCCCAATGGGAGTTTTATACGCTATGTGATTAGCCCAAAGAGCGTTGTCAAGCTTGCTAGCCCAATCCCTCCTAGAATTGCTAATGGTTTTTTCGAGAATTCGCTTAATCTCTCTATCAGAGATTTCAACTTGCCCACTTATTTGTGGGTGATAGGGAGTAGAAATTCTATTAGTGACACCATATTTATTCAACAATCTTTCAAATTGAATATTATTGAAATTTGTTCCTTGATCTCTAATGATTGCTCTAGGTGCTCCAAAACAAGTAAAAAGCTTTTTGAGAAATCTTACCACTACCCTCGCATCATTTGTAGGGCTAGCCATGGCTTCTACCCATTTACTAACATAATCAACAGTAAGAAGTATGTATTTATTACCATATGAGCTTGGGAATGGCCCCATAAAGTCAATTCCCCAAATGTTAAAATTTCACACACAACAATGTTATTTAAAGGCATAGCATTTCTTGTAGAGATATTACCTATTCTTTGATACTCATTGCACTCCATAACAAACCTTTGGCAATCTTTAAAGATTGTTGGCTAATAAAGACCACATTCAAGAACTTTGCCTACCGTGCGATTTGCTCCAAAGTGACCTCCAGCCTCTTTGCTGTGACACATTGTTAAGATTTCTGGGATTTCATCTTCTGGAACACATTGCCTTATTATTTGATCTGCACACAACTTAAAGAGAAATGGTTCTTCCTAAAAATAATATTTAACATTAGCAAAAAACTTTTTCTTTTGTTGGAAAGATAAATGAACAGGTTTTATACCACAAGCAAGGTAATTTGTAATGTCAGCAAACCAAGGAAGTGATCTTACCGCAAAAATTTGTTCATCCGGAAATGAATCAGTGATCTGAGGTTTCTTTACCCGGTTGCTAATTGATATTCTAGACAAGTGATCGACAACTACATTTTATTATCCCTTCTTATCTTGGATCTCCAAATCAAACTCCTAGAGTAACAACAACTATATTATGAGTCTTGGTTTTGCATCTTTTTTCGCCAACAAGTATTTTAAGGCAGCATGATCTGTGAAAACAGTGACTTTTGATAAGACCAAGTAAGATCTGAACTTGTCAAATGCGTATACCACGGTAAGTAGCTCTTTCTCAATCACTATGTAATTTTGTTGTGTTTCCATCAAGGTTTTGCTTGCATAGTAGATGGGCCGAAAATGCTTATCGATACGTTGACCCAACACTGCTCCTATGTAAGTATCACTTGCATCGCACATCAGCTCAAAAGGTTTCTCCCAATTAGGAGTAATTAGAATGGGCACATTAACTAACCTTGATTTGAGTTCCTGAAAGGCCTTGGAGCAAGCTTCGTCAAACTTGAATTCAACATTTTTGTGAAGAAGTGTTGTCAAAGGTTGAGCAATCTTGGAGAAATCTTTGATAAACCTTCTGTAGAATCTAGCATGTCCAAGAAAGCTTCTTACTTCTTTGATGGATTTGGGGGCAGCAAGCTTCTCAATGATTTCAACTTTAGCCTGATCTACCTCAATTCCTCTTGCTGAAATTTTATAGCAAAAAACAATTCCTTCATTGACCATAAAGTGACACGTTTCCCAATTCAAAACTAGATTGGTCTCTTTGCATCGAATTAGAACAGCTTCAAGGTTGCTCAAGCAAGATTGGAAAGTTGCTCCGTAAACTAAGAAGTCATCCATAAATATTTCCACTATTTTCTTGACCATGTCATGAAAAATGGACATCATGCATCTTTGGAAGGTTACTGGGGCATTGCAAAGTTCAAATGGCATCCTCCAATAGGCAAAAATACCATAGGGGCTTGTGAAAGCAGTCTTCTCTTGATCTAATGGATGTATAGCAATCTGATTATATCTTGAATAGCCGTCAAGGAAGTAATAGAATGCATAACCAGATAATCTCTCCAACATCTAATCTATGAAGGGAAGTGGAAAGTGGTCCTTTCTTGTTGCGTCATTGAGCTTGTAGTAATCTATGCAAACTCGCCAGCTGGTCACCGTTCTTGTAGGAATGAGCTCATTTTTCTCATTTTTCACCACTGTCATCCCTCCTTTCTTTGGTACCACTAAAACCGGGCTGGTCCAAACACTATCAGAGATCGGATAGATTACTCCAGCACCCAGTATCTTGATTACTTCTTTTCTAACCACCTCTTTCATGTTAGGGTTAAGCCTTCACTGAGGTTACACCACTGGCTTATAATCATCCTCCATTAGAATTCGATGAACACAAATAGAGGGGCTGATTCCCTTTATGTCAGAAATAGTCCAAGCCAAGGCCTCTTTTTTTTTCTTCAACACATCAAGCAATTGGGTTTTTTTGTCTTGGGTTAGTTTTGATGAAATGATTACTGGAAGGTTGCTTGGTGGGTCAAGGAAGCATATCTAAATGAGAAGGTAAAGGTTTAAGTTCTAGGTTTGGAGGTTCTTCAAGTGAGGTTCTGAGAGATAAATTAGGTGTGTAGTTTAAGGGTTCAACAAAATGTTTGCGGGAAAAGGTTGCTGGATGATTAGGTTGCTCCTCTATTCTACGGTAATTTCCTCATCTTCCTCCAATTCAAAATTTTCAAGTTCCTGCGAAAGAAAAGGATTCAAATGCACATATGTTGTATCAAGAAAATAAATTTGATCATCAAAGGCAGGAGGGTATTTCATTGCTTCGTTCATTTTAAAGATCACTTCTTCATCATGGATTTTCAAAATTAGTTTTCCATCATGCACATAAATTAAAGCACGACCAGTAGCAAGAAAAGGTCTCCCTATAATGATTGGTACATGAAGATCTTCATCCATATCCATCATAATAAAGTCCACAGGTAATATAAACTTTCCAACCTTAACTAAAACATCTTCTACAATACCTCTAAGGTGCCTAACACTTATATTAGCAAGTTGTATGGATTCTCTAATTGGTTGGGGTTCACCTAAGCCTAGTTGTTTATAAATGTAGTATGGCATCAAATTTATGCTTGCTCATAAATCACAAAGTGCATTATCAATGTTTACATTGCCTATAGAGCAAGGGATAGAGAAACTTCCTAGATCCTTTAACTTTTGAGGCAAGGGTTGCTTGCTTTGGAGAATTGAGGAGCAATCTCGGTTAAGTTACACCATTGCTACATTTTCCAACTTCTTCTTGTTTACTAGCAAGCCTTTCAAAAACTTCACATATATGGGCATTTGTGCAAGTGCTTCTTCAAAAGGAATATTAATATGGAGTTTTTTAAAGACTTTGAGGAACTTATCGAATAATTTAGCCATTTCATGTTGTTTTACTCGTTGAGGATAAGGGATCCTTAGTTGATAGGCTTGAACAGGTTGCTTCTTAGGAATAGGTTGACTTTGATCAGGTGCTGAAGGTTTTTGCATGGGTTTTTCTTAACCAAGGGCAGGTTGAGGTTGATCTCCTTTTCCAGAATGTTGCTTTTCTTCAACATCTTTTTTACCTGCATTTTCATCAACATCAACAGCAATCATATCATTAGAATTTTCAACTATCTTACCACTTCTGAGCATTATGGCCTTGCACTCCTCCCTTGGGTTTGGTTCTGTGTTACTTGGAATTACTCCTTTCCCTTTGGGTGTGACAATGGTGGTGGGTTGTTGGAATTGCATCTCAAGATTCTTCATGGAAGCTTGTGTCTGCTTCATGAATTGCAACATCATTTCCTTCATCTCCTCAATATCGGATTTCTTAGGTTGTTGAGAAGGTCCAGGTTGCTGTATGTTATGCTGAACTTGCTGATGTTGCGGAAAATGGCTGTGAGGTTGCTGATAAGGAGCTTGCTTGCCGGGTTGTTGACTCCAAGAGAAGTTTGGATGGTTGCGCCAGCCTGGATTATATGTATTTGAGTAAGGATTGTTCCTCGGGTTGTTTCCTATGAAGTCAAATGACTCTTCATCAATTAGACTATTGCAATCAATGTTTTTATGATTACCTCCACAGAAATCACAAACCATTTGTATATTTGAGATTGTCGAAACATTTTGCTTAGTAAGTTGCCTTAGAATCAGATCCACTTTGTTAGAGAACTTTGCAACGACATCAAATTCTCCTTGTTTACTACGATCATCACTGATTCAGTGCCATTTATAGCTGGTGTTAACCAACCTTTCAATTAGCTCATAAAGTTCCTCTGGAGCAAGTTCTTCAGGATCTCCATTAGCCATAGACTCGATCTGAATTTTGTATGCATTGGTTAAACCATTCTAAAAGTTTTGAATCTGCATCCACATTGGAATTCGATGATTTGGCACTCTCCTCAACAATTCTTTGTATCTTTCCCAAGCCTCGGAGAGAGATTCATCAGGTTTCTGCGAAAATGAGTGACTTCATTCCTCAGCTTGCTTGCTTGTCTTGGTGGAAAATATTTGGCTAGGGAAGCTTGCACCATATCATTCCATGTCCGAACTGATCAAGGCTGAAGGGTTTTTAGCTAATTTTTAGCTTTATCCCATAAGGAGAATCACTACGCCATAGATAGCTTGTTGCAACAATGAAAAAATATTTCCTAAAGTGTCAAAAGTGTTGCGAAAGCACTTGTCGCAACACTTTTCTATGAAAAAAGTCATTGGTGATGCTTCCCTTGGGAAAAGTCATTTTCGCAACACATTTTTTTCTCACAACACTAAAAAATGTTTTGCGACAAGTGACTTTTCGTAACACTTTTTTAGTACTTGCAACGCCTTCTGTTGTGTTGCAAAAAATACCCATCACCGTTAACGTCCATTAATTTTTTTCGTAACACTTATGTTGTTTATTCGCAATACTTTTCTTATAACACTTTTAACATATTTGCAACATCATGTCTAGTTTTCGCAACACTTTTTGAAAAACACTTATGTCGCATTTGAAACACTTTGAGCTTATTGAAACACATTTATAAAACACTTAATTGATGACATAATTCAAAAAAAATTGAAATTCTAATTCATAATACATAATATTCAATTGTATACAAATTCAAATGAGAACTAAAAAATACATAATATTATACAAACTAAAAATAATGCTACTAAAAGTGTAGAGTTTCCAAAAGATTCTCAAACCTATCTTTACAGATTGTAAAACATACAGGTACTCGAACCAACTTTATATTCTGAAAATCTCTGTGAAATCTATCATTTTCCTTCATTTATATATTCAATCTTCTCATACAAAATCCTACAACAAACATAGATTCCCAAATGAATAGCAATAACCGCAGAATCATTTTAATAAATGCATCTTTTTAGTTATAAGATTAAAATATCATTAAAAGTAACTATGTTTATCTCTAGATGTTGTAATTGTTGCCTATATGGGCATTAAGGTTGTGCTACTTCTTTTGTTTACTATGTATTATGTTATGTGCAACAATCACAGTTCCATGATAATAATAACTTATTGGCTATAAGTTGCTTTCTGACTTTCTTGGCCCATTCTTCGTATATGTCAATCAAATCTCTAGATGGACCATCAAAATTTCACTTCTCTGAAAATATTCCGCAATTAACTTTAAATTACCTGTAGTGAATTTGATAAGAACGCTAAGAATCCACAAAATAAATATAAACTATACATGAATGATTGAGCAAGTACATATTAGATGAGTCTAGCATATATTGATTCTCAATAGTATATGGAATTTAGTTCAACAAATCAAAAGTAGCAAACAACTAAATAAAGACATCACAATCGACCCTTAGCTATCTTTCTGGTATATCTTATGCCAAAAGTTTTTACTTCCACTTACTATACACAAATGACATTAGTAACACACTTGAAACCATTATAAATAAGATGAAAAGGACATATAAGAAAAAAAAATTAAACTTCATATTAAGTGTGTGAAGTACTCATGAAGGTCAATGTCAAATAGCCTCTTGAGACCAGACCTTCAGAATTTCACAACTACTTTCTCTCCACTATAAGGATAGCTCTGTGGACCTAAACACACAATACATATTCAATCAGCTTGCTTTGTTCTGAACTAAGACAAAGAGCAACTGGTATTTTCATGTTATACAATTCACTCAATATCAACTAGAACTAAGATTTAAATAAATCTGAAACACTCTCACATAAGTTTACAAAGACAGTAAAAACTAGGATAAAATGAAACTATACAAAATATTATAGAACCTTAAAATTCAGAGAATAATTGGCAAACTCACAGTACATCAAGTTCCTGCATTAGGCCAATAACGGATAAAAAATCATACTTCCAACAGATGACCTTGCAAGGATCTAGTCAATAAGGGGTCAGAACAGTCTAGAAAATAGATGTTGAACAAAAATTTGAAAGTCAGCCAATTGCAAGACAAGTCCCTACTGAACAAGTTGAAATAGTAAATAACAATTATGCATAGAAAAAATTACCTGAATTTCAGTTCACAGAGGTAGATGAAGTACATGCAAGTCCTGGAAGAAATTATAATATCCAATAATTTGCGGAATACTCCCAATCAAATAGTTGTTTTTCACATCACTTCGGTAGGCCAACAGAAGAATCATGTCATAGGCAGAAGACATGGAAAAATGCTCTTTCCAAGATAAAGAAACCTCATATAGACACAAAATTTAGATATGATACTTACATATAACACAACCTTATCGGCTGGCAAGGCACATGTCTCAAGAGAGTGAACCCACCATAAACCAGTAACAAATGAAAAAGAAAAGGCGCTAAAGTTTAATTCATGAGAACATATCAAGCAAGAGTGAGTTGAAATAGAGAATATAAAAAATATATATATATGTAAGTGTAAATTTTTATTGTATAAAGCTTACTAATTAGAAAAAAATACAAAAAAAATCAAACTTAAATGAATCATAAGATCTAAAAGATTTTCTAGAGGCCAAATAGCTACATTCAAATTGGAAAAACAATAAGTGCTAATGAAGAGAAAAGAGTAAATATATATGTTAAATAGACTGGCAAGAACTCATAAATGCATACTAGAAAGTTCCAATTATTACTTATTACATCTAACAACATTTACTAAAGCTCTTCAAAGATGTTTAACCAATATTTCTCTAAAATATGAATTAAAAAATAATAAAAGCTCTGAAGTTGCTAGAACATGAGATAAAGCTTTGAACTTTGAGAAAATAAGGACTGTTAAACAAACTCCAAATTTCTAAAATAAAAACAAGTGATGAACATTGGTCCATTTTCAACCTCAAAACATTAAAAAATTTCGTGAAGTTTATGGTTTGAAGAAAAAAAGATAAACAAATATAGCTTCAACATTATTAACCTTATGAGACTGTAAGATTTGTTCAAACTCACTGTTGTCAGAATCCACTAAAACAAAAGAGCACAAGAACTTACAATCCTTGGGATTAATACAAGAGCTGAGATTATCAAGTATAGGAACTTGACAACATTCATGCAAGAACATTGTATTAATAATTCAAACTCCACACCTAAAAATAATTCAAACTCCACATACATATAAAAAATTTTAGTAAGCTTACCAAGTTCTGATGAAATTTGTCCTCCGAGTTTATCTTGGGTTTACCATAAAATAAATGTCAAAAGAATGTCACAGTTGGTTTGTATAAATTTGGCAACTAATGCACATTTTTATCAAAATAGAGCATAGATACTTGTGATCAAAGATACATGTATCTTTTTTCTTAACACACACAAGTATAAGAATTTGGATTAAGATTTGTACTTATATAAAGATAAAAGAGGTATAAGTTGATTAGATAAAAGAGGAAAATTGTAATGCTGCCTCAGTGAAGCTAATTAAGGGGCATATGCATCTCAATTATCGTTAAAGGGCTAGGAATAACACAAACTACTGAGAGTTCATGAATAATTAAGATGTGAATCAGCCAAACATTGCACAATTAGAAAGCTCCAAGTTTTCTTATGAGGAACAGTCTTTTAGTATTTCAAATCTAAGGAATACTAAAAGTTATCTCCTTGCTTTCAAATCTACGAAATTAGATACCTAATCTACTTATTCAAATCAAGATCGTTTGGTAAAAACTTTTCTACAGCAGTTACTAAAAAATCTACAAAATCAAAATAGAAAAAAAGAAGTCTTTAAAAGGGAGGGTAATTGGGAAATTAAATTACCTCTTAGAAGTAGAAGAATTAGACATCTGAGCCACCGGTGGGGTTTCCCTTTGACCTTGGTCGCTGATCTGAGTGAATACCTCAATTTTGATTTCCCTAAACAAATTAACCAGATCAGAACACAATTAGAAGAAATCAAAGAATAATATATAGTTATTCAATTACCAGTAAAAACCACACGACTGCTCTTTCACAATTTCTTCCATTATTAAACTTTAGATCAAAAAGAGAAAGATAAGAACACAAATCGGAGAGAATGCATGTGTTTGTGTGCTTTTTGCAATGGCAACTGAAACTGTCACCTTATAAGCCTCTAAGTTCCTCAACCTAGATATTGCTAGAACTTGAGAAGAAAATTGTAATAAATAGTAAGGAGAGATAAAGATCTACAGTGATAACATAGTTTTGGTTTTAATAATGGAAATGATAGACTAAAATCAAGTGAGGATTGAAGAAATTGTTTAAGGTTTTTAGGGATTTCTAAGGTAAAAGAACGAAGAGAGGGAGAAGAAGAGAAATTGTAAAAGTGGATAAAGTTTGGGTGAATGTCATTTTAGGTTAATTTTTCATTTTTCATTTTTGTTTATTTTCTATTCCATCTAAAAAACAAGCGGGAGAATTCCAGCCGCTAAGTTTCACTGTTCAGTAGTATTTTTCGTAACGGTTAACTACAAAGTGTTGCGAAAAAAGTGTATCTGATCTACTTACTTGGTTTTTGAAACACTTTTCGTACACTTTCAAAAATATGTTGCGAAAAATCAATTTTATCTTCAAAATAGCAACACTTTCATGCAACACCAAGCATTTTAGTTGTGACAGACCATATATGGCGTAGTGTATGGGAAAAGCTTAATTTTTGTGACATCATCCGAGACTCCATGATTTGTACTAAAATTATTGCACATAGTGATGAAATCTTGGATATGAGCATTTAGATCCTCTCCGGGTAGTCCTCCAAATTTAACGGCCACTTGGAGCATTTGGATTATGAATGCTTTGATCTCAAAGAGGTTTTCTCCTTCATTGGGTATTACAATGCAAGTAGAATATCCCTCGGTTGATGGTCTCGAATACTCCTTGAGTCATTGCCTTGGTGGGGGCAAGTTTACTTCATCTTCTCCTTCGGGGTGTTCTGGTATATTAGGGGGAATAATTCTATCCACCATTCTTTATCGTATATGCCTCCTCTTTCAATTTCAGGGTCTATGGGAATTAAGGGTGGACCAATCTTCGACAAGTTCTTTCAATTTCAGAGTCTATGGGAATTAAGGGTGGACCAATCCTTCGCATACACCAATGATTGCTAAAAAAAAGTATCTACAAAAATGAAAACAAAAAGATTAAACGTACGAATTTACAAATAGAAATTTAAAAACTTCACACGTTGCTCCCCGGCAACGGCATAAAAAACTTGGTGATTGCCCGAATGTACCTAGCAAGTATACTAGTTCATTTTTAGTAGCAAGTGGTAAGACCAAGTGTCATCCCACAGGGAGCAAGGGAAATATTTAAATCTTTTAAGTAAATTGGTAAGTTAACAAGTCACGAGAATATGAAAAATGGGTAAAATAAACAAAGTAGTGAAATTTATGATTTCTGAAATTGAAAATAGATTGATGTGACTGAAATTAACAATAAATAAAGGCACATGCATCACCAGTAAGTTAAACAGGCTTAGAGGCAACTTCCTTCTATTATTTTCACATATTTTAGCACGTAGATCTAAGGTGTTTAGCACTAAATTCACTAAGCTCAGCATACTATCATATTGCTTAGATTCTATAAAGTTTCACTCTGGGATTTCTCCACATGCAAGTTACACTTTAAGCATTAAGAACAAGCAAGCATTCTATTAAATTTAATGGAAACCCCTAGCACACTTCTAATCCCTTTTGGTACGTGTGAAGTGTGTGTTTCGTGTTAGTTACGTGTTCACAATTCACCTTTCGGTCCTTCTTGATTCAACTAAAAATAAGTTTGGCCAAACTTATGAGACGTTAAAGATCAAACACAAAATAATCAATCTTAAGATGATGTTAAAATAAAAGAAAAAAAGTTAATAAAACATCTTAACAACCCAATCAGCTTGCTGGCTCAGCCTGTTGGAGAGTTAGTTAGCAAAAGACATGATAAAAAATGAAAGCAATAAATAAGACAACAATTTGAACATGAAAAACAACATATTCAGTTAAAAGTGATTAAAGTGTCACCACAATACTAAAAAGAACCAATCCCAAAAGCTCCCTTCCAAAAAGAGAAGTCTCCTATTTATAGGTGTAAGTGGGCCAATCTAGAACATCCACTTGCACTTAAAATATTAAAAAAAATTCCTACACCACAAACACAAGTGGTATCTTCAATAAGCCAAGGGAGCTTCTCCAACATTCCAGGGTCAATTTGGTCAACTTCATTTCCAAAATATCAACTTCAAAAATGGATTGGGCCTCCTCTCCCTTAATGGGCCGTGGGTCATGTCCAACAGCCTTATACAGCCCGTTTTCATTGCTTTATTTCTGGTTTCTTCAACAATCAGCTTACCATTGAGAGCAACCTACAAAAATCATAAAAACCTTTATAATCTCTACAATTCAACTCCGAATTGGGTGATTTTAAAGCCATTTATACTTGTATTTTCTTGGTACAATTTGCACTTATTAGTTTTAAATAGAAGCATTGCAAAAAGTCACTCCCAGACCCTCGTAAGCTTAGTATCGTAATAGAATTTGAACAAGCGTGCACTCCGCACTCTCTTGACTTATTTGATGAAATATTATGATTGCATTGGTCAACTAGTTGATCCAACTACACTAAAATACCAACAGTTCTCTCATGGAAAAAAGGGTTCTTAGCAATGTGTATTGCTAATGTATTGGTGCAAAATAGTAGAGTAGGAATTATGTCTTCAATTTTGAAATCTCTGAGTAAGTGTATCAACCACCGAATCTCTGCTGTTGTAGATGTTATTGTTCTATACTCAGTCTTGGATGAGCTCTTTCAAACGATATTCTGCTTCTTAGACTTCCATGATATCAATGAATCCCCAAGGGAAATGCAATATCCTATGATTTTCTTCTCTCAGTGTAATTCCCCTAATCTAAATTCGTATATTTCTTCAAATCCTTGTTAACTAGATAAAATACGCCTTGAGTTGGTTTTCCTTTAAGATATCTTAATACTCTATGGTCTCATTTGGTTGGCGGAATAACTATTCCATGGAATAAGAGAAAAATGAATATAAAAAGGTGGAGTGTTAGCCTAGAGCCCGTCATCGGGATGGAATAGCTATTCCTAACTATCATACAACTCATGGAATAGCTAGGAATATCTATTCCATGAGTTGTATGATAGCTAGGAATAGCTATTCCATCCCGACGATGGGCTCTAGGAAAATACTACACCTTTTTCCATTAATTTTTCTCCTGTTCCGCCAACGAAACGAGTCCTATGGGTAGCAGTAAGATCTCCATCATGTGGAGACTCCAAAAAAATGTGAAAGCTATTGCACAACAAATGGAATATTCGATCTTGTGTTGGCATGGTACAACAACTTGCCTATGAGTTTCCTATAACTGGTGATGTCTTCTAGTTTTCTTGTCAATGTGTGATTAAGATTTTCCATACTGATTAGAGTTGAAGCTAGTTTGATGTCTAAGAAGTCAAAGTCTACAAGCAAATCTAAAGCATATATCTTTTTATATATATTATTGGAATCTAAGAAATTTCTGGAATTTTTCTGAAGTCACGAAAACATTTTCAGATTGAAATTTATTTTGTCGATTCACTAAACTTTCAATCTAATAAAATCAGAAATTATGTCAAGAACTAGAATTTGATGTTTACTATGAAAAACAATCGAGATTTTCTGTATGTAAATTGCCATTTTTGTTTTGATGAAATAAATAACCAAAATGTCACCACACACTATTTCGGGTAACAGCCATGTCTAAAAGACATGTTTTTTTGCGTTTCAATTGTGTCCAATAGGCACACTATTTCGGTCTAAAAATTCATTTTTCTGATGAATTTTCTAAAGGAGTTGTACGTTCAGGAATAAAAATTTTTTTAGCTAGCCTGGCAGCTCGACCCCAGTCTGGAGCGCTGCCCCAGGACCCCACCAGGGGCAACCCGCACCCAAGGGCGCTGCCCCTGGACCCCCAAATTGTAATCGTACCCGAACAAAGATGCATTTCGCACTCTCCCGACTTATTCGATGAAACATCACAATCAAACTGGTTAAATTAGTCGATCCAATTACATTAGAATACTAAAACATATGTATTCCCTTGTATAACTCTTTCAATCCCAAGTATAAATTTTAGTTTCCCAAATCTTTAATGGAAAAATAACTACGTAAATATGCCTTCATATATTGTATATCTTTTTCACTATCACTTACCATAATGACATCATATACATATACACTTAAAGAAATAAAGTTACCATTTGTGTTTTAGACAAACAATAAAAGATCAACCATAGACTGGTGAAATCCTTTATCAATCAAAGCCTTTATCAATGTGAATTTTCATTGTCTACTTGCTTACTTCACTCCATATAATGAACTCATTAACCTGCAAATTGGATTAGATATTTTACTAGTAATAAATTGTGGTAAAATCATATAAATCTCTTCATCTAAAGTTCCATATAACAAGGCATTGTTAAAATCTAACTACACTAAGTGTTAGTTATACTTAACAGCCAAAGCTAAACAAGACTCTTATATTGTGGTGATTTTTGCAACTAGTGAAAAAGCCTCTAGGTAATTGTTATAACAAAAGAGATTAGAATATGAATGTTTATTTATTCCATAACAAGGTACACATATTTATACATCAGAGTATGAATGAATTTGAAAAGAAATAAAACATATCTCCTAAAGATTGCTCTCGTAATTACTCATGAACTACATACAACTTATCACTTCTAGTCTATGTACATTCTGTAACACTCCCCCTCAAGTTGGTGCATAAATATTGATGCCCAACTTCGTACATATGTAGTTTTGGAATTGTGAAATCATATTAGGAAGTTTTGAATGAGAAAAACATGTCTAAAAAGTGATGAGGACTATTTAGTAAGAAAAGTTATGTTGTCCTAGCTTGAATGGAGGTGATAAATAACCTAAATTGCTTGAGGCTATGGAGCCTTGGATTGATCTAGGCTATGTAGAGCCTTAAATGCAACTGACGCTAATGTAAAGCTCTGGATGTGTTCAGGGATGTCTAGAACCACTTTACATGGTGTAAAGTTCCATATGTGGTTAGATTTGTCTAAAGTCACTTTACATGGTGTAAAGTTTTGGTTGCAGTGAGAGCTATCTAGAGCCTCCCTATGCCATAAGAGATATTAAGGATTTTTGGAACCTTCTTAGCATGGTGCAAAGTTTTGGAAGTTTTTAAGAATATGTTGAGACTTAAATTCGATCGACACTGTGTAGAGCTTTAGATGCAATTGAGGTTATGTCCCTTTAATTTAGTTGAGGCTATGTTGAGCCTTAGATGCATTTGCAGCTTTCTAGAGCTTCGCACAACTTAGATTTAGGTAAAGCCTCTTGATGTTCAAGGCCATCAAGTAAATATGTTAAGCTTTAGCTTAAATTCATCAAAGGACTAGATTTGGATCTAATTTAAGCTAATGTTCTACATGTATAAGGAAATTATTCCTTTATGAAAAGCAATAGGATTGTTATATTGTTAATTATGTTCGTCGTTCAAATGAAAATAAAATCATTATAGACATGACTAGATATGGATCAGGTTTAGGATCTCACAAAATTGAGCATGAAAATCCAGTCACGGTAGTGTTGAAAATAAAAAAATTCACTTTGCAAATAATTGGACAAAAGGAGAGAATACATCAAAGACGTTGCTCCCTCTCATGATGCACCTTAGAGAGAGTTAGTAGAAGACGAAGTTCTTCTCACGACACCTATTCTTGATATATGATGGATTTGTTTCATTCGAATGCTTCATTTATTGCTCATTTATTCGAACTACAATGCAATCTGATATGCACCAAAGCTAATTCGTCTATTTTAAAGGGCTCTGATGAGCAAGAAAGAAAAATCAAGAAGGCTACTTATGCCAAAGTTGCGCAGGTTAAAAGTCTGAATTTGGTTCTACCGGTCTTAAATGCTACTGTTTCAGAAATAGGAGGATTCAAAAATGTGAAAATCACATAGGTTGTGTATGAAAGAAAGGTGAAAGAGTGTGAATTTTCATTAATAGGATGTTTAATCCAGGGTTATAGCCTATTGAACGTTAATTGTTTCAAAGTGCAGAAGTAGTCAATAATTGACTTAGTCATAAGTTGTTAATTAGTGTTTAGTTGGTTTCTTTTTTTAAAAAAAACCTCCGGAGGAACATTGTGTCCCTCCACTAGAAAAAGATTTAGGCTGGTGAAAATTCCTGGGTGAACGTTCCAACTAGGTTGATGCATTCGCTTACCTACAAAACACCAACCCGTCTTTATTAAAATAAATAAAATAAAAGTTCATTACAAGGGAGAAACAGAAAAGCAAAAGAAAAAAGAGAAAAATCTATCTAAAATGATAGTTACAAATGCCATTAAAGTCATGGTAATGCAGCCCGCGACAAAAATTCGGTGTTTCGAGCCATTCTGAAAAAGTTCGAGAAAGCCTTCCGTGATTGGTAAGAGCATCTGCAATCATGTTTCCTTCCCTGTTTATATGCATCACAAGAACTTGCATGTTTTGTAAAATCTTCAAGCAATCCATCCAATCAGCTCTTATGTGCCATGGTACTCTAGAATTTCTTGATCAAAGTAGCTAAACCATAATTGTTGAGTCACTTTCTATCCATAACCAATTCCATCCCTTGCTCGGTGCCATTTTAATCACAAAAATGGTAGCCTCCAACTCCGCTACAAAAGCCAAAGACGAGGGCCTGTAAAAAGAAAAACCATAAATAAAATTGCTATTAGAATCTCTAAAGATTCCTCCACATCCTGACAGGCCTGGGGAACCTTCCATTGAGGCATTGGTATTGACTTTCAACCAGCCCTCTAGCAGCCTCAACCAACATACTCCAATAATTTTAGGTGTCGTATGAAATCTTGGAGTGATACCAAGGTTGCGTAAAAAGCTAGTTTCAGCTACCGAGTTCCAAATAGACCCCATGCATAAGCCATCCGTTTTTCATAATATTTCCCATAATTGCTGCAAAGAGTGATGGATATTAGGCTATTTTTACTCAAAAATGTTACCATTTCTTGCTAACCATATGAGCCAAACAACGTTAACAACTCCCGAGTTCCATAATATTTGAATTTAACGACTAAAGTGGTGTTAAAAAGCTTATTCTATAAGGCCATCCACGTTATTGTTGATGTCAAAACTTCTACCAAAAAGAGATTGTAGGGCTGTCCACAAAGCTCTTGCGAAAGTGCAAGTTACAAAGAGATGCTTCCTATGCTCAACATTCTATGTTACAAAGGCTGCATATTGAAACAATGTTAATTCCTTTACGAATCATCATATCATGGGTCGAAATATAACCCGTAGCCATTTACCAAAAACTAATAGCATGCGACGGTGCAATGGTTGGATGCCAAATTTATCTCGAGAAATGGTAGCCCTGGTACGTTGTTTGCAGCCATTGATAGAAGAGCTTGACTGAGAAAATACCATTGGTTACCAGCTTCTAATAAGCTACATCAAATTGGTCTCCCAAAGGTTTCAACTCAATCACTTACCACTGAGTCAAGGTTGGTAGAGCATGTGGAAGATTGGACCAAATGCCATTGATTAAGTATTTCGAAACAAGGTCAATTCTCTTAGCTCGATCCACCAATGGTAGGTTTAGAGTTTCTCCAATTGTTAGAGATATCCACATGGAGTTCTAGAAGTTCAAGCTTGAAGATTCACCAACTAACCAGACCATGCTGCTGCGAACCAGGCTGTAAGAATGATGTAAAGAGTTCCAAATGCTAGAATTACTGATCCAGTCCATCGCTAAGTCATTCTTGATGAAACACTTATGAAGAATATGTAGAAAACCACTACGGCTCGTGATCAGCCCCCACGCTAGCTTGGTAAGCATTGAAATGTTAATATCTTCCAATTTCTTCATTCCAAGGCCTCCCATTGCTATTGGTTTTTGACAAACACTCCAAGGAGTCGTGATTAATTTCTGTTTCTCAACATTGCCACTCCGAAGAAAGTTACGCACCGCGCTCTCAAGTCCCTTGATAAGTGAGGCTGGCCACTTGTACACTATAAAAGTGTGTAAAAGCGAGCTATTAATTACTGACTTAATCAAAACCATGCAGCCAGCCATAGAGAGAGAGAGAGAGCTGTCGATCCACCCTGCAAAGCACTGCAATACTATATGGTACAATGGATGCAAATGAATGGCTTTTGGTGCCCCATGAAATAAGGGAACCCCCAAGTATGAGAACGGAATATTTCCCACCTGAATACTAGTAAATGCAGCTAACATATCAGCCCTTATTCCATGAACATGCTTGCTAAAATAAATTGATGATTTGCCCCAATTAACCCATTACCCCGAGTATGCTCCATATAAGTTGAAAGTGTCTCAGATAACCTTCATATTTTCAATCGTAGCCATGTTGAAAAGAAGGATGTCATCCGTGTACAACATATGCAAGGGAAAATGAACCTCCATTGTGTAACGCATGCGGCTAATGTTTCCCGAATTAACCAAGGATAATATAACTCTTCTCAAGAAGTCTTCGATCAAACAAAAAAGAAGAGGGGAGAGGGGGTCCCCTTGCCGAACACCCCTTGTGCATTTGAAGAAACCTCGTTGCCTGATTGGAGTGAGGATTGAAAGCCTCGTCGAACATAAAATACTTCGAACCCAGCCAACAAAAGTGATACTAAACCCGAACGATTCAAGCACTGTAAAAAGGAAGTTCTAATCAAGAGTATCGAAAGCCTTGCGAATATCAATTTTCATCCCCGCGTTACCTCCGAAACATTTTTATCAAGAAGGCTAATCCCCTCGGAAGCCACAGCGATGCATTCATGAGTATGCCTACCCTTAAGAAAATTGAATTGATTTTTTGAGATAATCTTTGTTGCAATATCATTTAAATGGTTCGCAATTATTTTCGTAATCACTTTGAATACAAAGTTCGACATCGCAATCGGCCTAAAGTCCTTCGCTTTATCCACGCCATCTTTCTTAGGAATTAGAATCATCAAACTAGTGTTTAGCCCTGGCAACATCATTCCCAAACTAAAAAAGTCCAAGACCACTCGGGGGACATCTTTTGCCAAAATGTCCCAAACCTTTTGGAAGAAATTCCCGTAAAACCATTTGGGCCAGGAGCACTAGTAGCCTCCATGTTAAAAACGGTTTCCTTAATCAGCTCCACACTAGGCATGGCTGTTAACGCCGTGTTATCCTCCACCATTACTTTATTAGGAATCACCGATTGAACCAGACAAACATCTACATTATTGGACTAATCTTTCTGGAAAAGGCTGTTGTAGTAGCTAATCATGTGTGCTAAAATCTGCTCAACATCCATGGTCATAAAATCATTAACCATCAATGCATTGATCCCCATAGATGCACTCTATACCTTCACCATACGATGAAAGAAGTTTGTGTTCCTAACCCCCTCTTTAAGCCATCTCACCCCAGAGTTTTCTTTGAAATAAATCTCACGTTGCTTGATGTGGAGTTGAAGACGTGAGTGGGCATCTAGCTCTTCAGATATTAAATCATCAGTCGACCCATTTGAAGAAATATGATTTTGGATATCTAGCAAAGCAAACTCGCTATTTCTGACATTAACATCTATATTTCCAAAGACATCTTGGTTCCAATTCCTAAGCAACGGACGTAGCCTCTTTAATTTAAGCATGAGCAGCTGTGAAGAAGGAAGTGAGGGGAATTCCCCATGACAAAAATTATAGATCAAACTTCGAACAGAACCATGTGTAGTCCACATGGATTGGAAACGAAATCTTGAAATCCTTTCCCTACCAAATTTTGCTTCGAAAAGTAAAGGGTGATGATCCGAACAATGTCTGGCCAAAACCGTACAATTGTATGAATTGCATAAATCTAAAAAATCAACACTCACCAGAGCTCTATCCAATTGTGACTCAACTCTATTAACACTCGATCTGTTATTAGTCCAAGTGTAAAAAGGACCCACCGAGGTAACATCAATCAATCACGCATCATCAATGCAATCTCTGAAATTCTAACATGAACTCGCATTCAGAGCATTCCCTAACTTTTCATGGCTGGCCAAAATAGCATTGAAATCCCCCAGCAAGATTCATCCTAAGTTAGCCCCAAAACGAATGTTATTGTATAAATCCAAATGGTGATTTGGATTTGTACTACCGTATATTAGACCGAAATTTAGAAACAACACATTCTTACTCAAGCGAACCTCAATAAGCTGGTCCGTTGATGAAATTACATCAACCCTCCAATCACAGCTAATAAATTTAAACACCCACAACGTCGGAGTTGGCTTATCATTCATGCCAATCAAACTCAGCCCCAAACCTTTCTAAAAGGACGTAGTTATTCTACTAAACGGAACCATAGTTTCGGCTAAGCACACAAACATAGGCTTATACTTTATTACTAAAGACTTAAGATAAAGTTGGTTCCTTATTTCTCTGCATGCTGGTTTGTTATTTAAATTAGTGCCATGTTTTATTCCATTACTTAATTTGTCGTTGTTTTAAGCCTATTTAAAGGCTACACCTCTTATTGAATAATATATCAAAAAATTTCTAGCATAATTATCTTTGTTTATGCCTTACCTTCATAAGCCTTTTCTTTTTTATTTTTCTCTTCTAGCCAACATTGTGGTATCAGAAGCGCAAGTTCGATTTGTAATTGGGCGTGTAATTCATGGCGATGAGCAATGCTGTGAACATTACTCAACCATCAGTTCCAATCTTCCAAGGTGGAAATTACGAATTTTGGAGTATCAAGATGAAGACTCTGTTTAGGTCTCAAGATATGTGGGACTTGGTTGAAAATGGATATGATGTACCCGATGAAAAGGTCAAGTTAAGAGAAAATAAGAAGAGAGATGCAAAGGCATTGTTCTTCATCCAGCAGGCTGTTCATGAGTTAATTTTTTCGAAAATTGCAGCAGCAACTACAACTCAAGAAGCTTGGAAGACTTTGTAAACATCATTCCAAGGTTCCTCGAAAGTGATTCATGTGAAACTTAAATCTCTTCATCAAGATTTTGAAATATTGCACATGAATGTAGGAGAATCGGTGCAAGATTTTTTCACCCGAATTGCTAGAATTTTTAATCAAATGAGATCGTATGGAGAAAAGATTACTGATCAAACTATTGTTGCGAAGATATTGAGAAGCTTACCTCCAAAGTTTGATCATGTTGTAGCTACTATCGTAGAGTCAAAGGACTTGGCTACTTACTCATTTGATGAGCTTATGGGATCTATGCAATCCCATATAACGAGGCTGAACAGACGAGATGAGAAGAGTAAAAAGAAGGCATTTCATGTAAATGGCAAGATATCAAACCAACAAACTATGGGTAGCAGAGGACGTGGAAGAGGTGGATTTTGTGGTAGAGGTCGCGGTAGAGGACGAGGTGATATGCAGCAGAATAAAAGGCAACCTAGAGGCTATAAAAGCGGAGTCCAATGTTACCATTGCGACCAATTTGGGCATGTGAAAGCTGATTGATGGAAAAGAAAGAAGTAAGCTAGCTATGTAGAAGAAGAAGAGAAGCTAAAGTTGTTCATGGCTTTTCAAGATGGTACGAACGTTTCTAATAATATTTGGTTTCTTGATAGTGGCTACTCAAATCACATGACGAGAATGAAATCATTATTTAAGGAGCTTGATGAGTCTTACAAATTAAAGGTGAGGCTTGGAGATGACAAGAAAATGCAAGTAGAATGGAAAGGAACTGTAGCAGTTAACAGTGGTAATGGTAACATAAAGCTCCTTTACAACGTTTATTTCATTCCTACTTTATCTCAGAATTTGCTAAGTGTTGGGAAACTCATTGCTAGTGGGTATTCAGTTTTTTTTTATGATGCATCTTGTGTGATTAGAGATAAGAAATCAGAGCAGGTCATAGCTAATGTTCACATAACACCAAATAAATTATTTCCGCTTGAAATTTTTTATGTTAAAATCATGCACTTGTTGTCAAAGAGCTATTAAAATGTCTTGAAATGGTACATGCTAACTTGGTTGGTCCTATGAAAACTCCATCACTTGGTGGTTTTTTGTTATTTACATATGACTATAGCCAAATGAGCTGGGTGTACTTCCTACAAAACAAGTCAGAAACATTTGAATTCTTTGAAAATTTGAAGGCATTGGTTGAAAAACAAACTGGATCTAGTATCAAGACATTGCAAATTGATATAGGAGGAGAATTTGTGTCAAATGAATTTAATCAGTTCTGTGAAGAGGAAGGGTTGCGTAGAGAATTTGACAGCTCCTTACACACCAGAGCAAAATGGGATCACTGAGAGGAAAAATCATACCATTGTAGAGATGGCAAGAAGCTTGTTGAAAGAAAAAGAGCTTCCTGACCATTTCTAGGCAGAGGCTATAGCAACCTCTGTTTACTTGTTGAATTTATCTCCAACAAAGGCTGTTTGGAATAAGAAGCCATATGAAGCTTTGCATGGAACAAAACCTTGGGTGAGCCATTTAAAAGTTTTTGGTTGTATTGCATATTCTTTGATTGACTACATAATCGCAGTAAACTTGATGAGAAATCAACAAAATGCATATATGTTGGTTACTCTTAGCAATCAAAGGCATAGAAATTGTATAACCCAATCGAAGAAAAAGCTATCATTAGCAGGAACATTGTTTTTGATGAGGTAGCAAGCTGGTGTTGGCACAAGAATGCAGATGGAGCTCAATTAAATGATGCAAATGGTGTTCGATTTGAAGATCCGACTCCACAATTTGAAGTACAATAGCCCACTCCTTCAAATTCATCAAATTCCAGCAGTCAAAGCTGATCCGAAGATGAAATTGCACCAAGAAATTTTCATCCTTTGGCTGATATTTATGCAGATACACAATCTTTGTTTGTTGCTTATCCATGTTCCTTTAAAGAAAAAGTTCAAAAGGAAGAATGGCGGAAGGCGATGAACGAAGAAATTGCGGTAATCTAAAAGAACGAGACTTGGGAACTAGTAGATCTTCTTGAGGGAAAGAAAGCAATTGGAGTAAAATGGGTCTTTAGAACAAACTTTCAAGCAGATAGCAGCATACAAAAGCACAAAGCATGACTTGTAGTGAAAGGATATTCACAGTAGCAAGGTGTGGATTATGATGAGAAATTTTCTCCCGTTGCACGATTTGAAACAGTGAGAACCTTTCTATCTAAATGGCAAGTGTATCAATTTGATGTCAAATCGGCATTCTTAAATGGAGAACTACAAGAAGAGGTGTACATTGCTCAACCTGAAGGATTCATACTCAAAGGAAAAGAAGATAAAGTTTACAAGCTGTAGAAAGCTCTTTACGGCCTGAAATAGGCTCCAAGAGCGTGGTATAGTAAGATAGACTCTTACTTCACTGGAAATGGCTTTGAAAGAAGTAAGAATGAACCCAATCTTTATATGAAGAAACATGGTAAAAATGATTTTCTCATTGTTTGCCTATATGTTGATAACATGATTTGCATGGGTTCTTCTTTTTTTCTCATTGACGAATTTAAAGCTAGCATGAAAAACAAATTTGAAATGACTGATTTGGGTGAGCTGTATTATTTTCTTGGATTGGAAGTGAAGCAGGTTGAAGATGGCATATTCGTATCACAACGAAAATATGCTACTGATTTGTTAAAAAGATTTAACATGGTTAGTTGTAAAATTGCAGCTACACCAATGAACTTGAATGAGAAGTTGCAGGTCAATGATGGCACCGAGCTAGCAAATGAGAAGTATTTTTGAATTTTAGTTGGTGGCTTAATCTACTTAACACACACATAACCTGATATAGCTTTCTTAGTTGGAATAATTTCCAGATTTTTACGTTGTCCATCAAAGCATCACCTCGGAGTTGCCAAACGAGTTCTACGACATGTTGCTGGAATAATTGATTTCGGCTTGTGGTATAGGCATACTTCAGACTTTAACTTGAGTAGCTACACTGACAGTGATTGGGATGGTTGTTTAGAGGATCGAAAGAGCACATCTGGTTATACCTTCAATCTTGGTTCAGCTGCTATAAGTTGGAGTTCAAAGAAACAAGCATCAACAGTGTTATCAACATCTGAAGTAGAATATATAGTAGCAACATCATCAGCTTGTGAGGTAATTTGGTTAAGACGAATTCTTGCAGACATGAATCAAGAGCAAAGTGGACCAACTAAAATTTATTGTGACAGCAAGGCTGCAATTGGAATGATTAATAATCTAGTCTACCATGGAAGAATAAAGCACATTAAGCTTCGACTTCATTTCATCAGAGATCTTGTGGCTGATAATTCGATTACTTTGAGTTACTGCAATACAAATGAGCAGGTGGCTAATATCATGATAAAGTCCCTTCCAAGAGCCTAGCATGATTACTTCAGATCTCTACTTGGTGTCTGTAGCTTTGAAACAAGGGGGCATGTTGAACGTTAATTGTTTCAAAGTGCAGAAGTAGTCAATAATTGACTTGGTCATAAGTTGTTAATTAGTGTTTAGTTGGTTCCTTATTTCTCTGCATTCTGGTTTGTTATTTGAATTAGTGCCATATTTTTCTCCATTAGTTAATTTGTAGTTGTTTTAAGCCTATTTAAAGGCTACACTCTTATTGAATAATATATTAAAAAATATCCAACATAATTATCTTTGTTTACGCTTTACATTCATAAGCCTTTTCTTTTTTATTTTTCTCTTCTAGCCAACATTGCCTTGGGTGCCGAACTTTGATCCATATTCATTGAATACAACTTCAACGCAAGTTTAGGTGAGCATGCAGGGGCTGTCATGTTCGGGATCCGATTACTTTGTCAGAAATAACAAGTTGCTTTGGCGTAATGCTACGTGTTGATAGGGCAACGGCGGAGGGGACCTTTGGACATTATGAAAGAATTTTGATGGATGTTGATCTCTCTACAGCGGTGCCACAAACAATTAGGCTTGCTAGAGATGGGAGTGAATTATGGGTTGATATCATTATTAAGAAGCTACCGGATTTTTGTAAAATCCACAATTCTATTGGCCATAAACTCTATGAATGTGGGCGGAACTTGAAACCTCAAGATGACTAGCGAATCCCATTTAATGGAAATGGTAAAATGGCGAAAAAAAGAGAACAAAAGTAAGACCCGAAACCATAGAATCTTGATGTGCAAGGGGGTTTCAACGAAGCAAGCAGAGGCAGCGTAGTTTGGAGGAGAGGCTACATATATACTATCCATGCAAAGGATGTCTTGATGTGCAAGGGGGTTTCAACGAAGCAAAGAGAGGTAGCGTAAATTTGCTAATACCTCTGATGGTGGCGAGGACGTGACAAACAAATGAAATAACAACCTTGGGTAGATATGGCGGAGCAAGATGAGGGGCAATGGGAAATAGTTATCTGTAAGAAATAAAGACGAGGCACCTTAATTAGCATACTAGTTCGAGTATTAGGTCTTCGGCTAGAAAAAAGAAATCGCGTGAATCGCGAAGGACCCTGGTTAGGTACTCTCCATAATAGTGTTATATTAGAATTGTAGGGTTTTGGTAATTCTGAAACCCATATGTGAAAATTTTAATTTATTTGCATAAGCCTGCTTTTCTTTGTCTGGTCGAACCAATAATTGAGTTTAATAGGATTGATTTTTCTTACTAGATGGGAATTGGCTTTGAATTAGTGGAGATGAATGACAAAACTTTTCCAAAGTTTTGGGTTCTTAAATCAACAAGTTGTAATTAGCAACTTAGTATTTCTTTGAAAATGAACCAGCTAGTTGGGATCCGTTTTTTTGTGGAAGCGTGGTGCTGAATTTTGGTTTCGTTCATGATAGTGTTAGGGAAATAACTCGACAGCAGAATGAAATATTTATTTGGGAGAATATAACAACAATAAAATATTCCACTAATTAATCCAGAAATAACAATACAAAATAAATGGAGAAAAAACACTCAAAACCAAAAACCCAAATACACCCCAAACTTACTGTTACAAATATATATA
>CATIWQ010493275.1:0-26754 GCA_949673415.1 Euphorbia schlechtendalii
AAAGAATAACATGCACATATAATTATAAGCTTCCATAATAGCTTATACATTCTTTCTTGCATGTATTATAATTACAGAAATTTTCAGTCCCAAGATACATAGTTACGGTCAAAGTTTGACTGGCGGTCAAACTTCGCTCCGTTTGACTATTACCGAACTTTAACATTTTCTCATCATTCCTTTAATATAGTAACAATAAGCCGATGTCAAAATTTAGAAATTTTGGGGTGTTACAGAGGTAGCTGGCCCAGTATCAGAGGTCTGCAAATTCCGACGGCGTTAGGTAGGAGCCAGTCCAAGATGCATCGGGGGGCTTTATCTCGCTCTAGTATGCGTCGGTGCAAGTCAGGGAGCCAAGATGTAGAGGAGGATAGTCGCATTACCGCAACCGCGGAGGAGGAGGACTAGGGGGATCTTCTTCGATTTAGATGTTTTTACCTTTTCCATTTTTTTTGTAGTTGTAGGGAAAACTTATTGTAGTTTTTTAGCGCTTCTGACACCTTTTGCACAATTTGCACAATCTTTACTGGTTATTTGATTGGATGTCTTTGCTACAATATTATTGCCATATCTTGACTTTGTTTGCATGATTTTCGTAGTATGTTTTATGACTGTAGGATATGGCGGCAAGGAGCGACGAGTCCGAGTGACGTTACCGGGAGCTCGACAGTCACTTCCAGTCATTGGATATCAGCCATCAAGGCCTTGAGTCGAGCCATTAGGAGCTGGGTGCTCGATATCAAAGTTTGGAGGCTAGTCACTAGAGTTTTGAGGCTCGCCATCATAGCTTGGAGGCCGAGTATCAGGAGTTGTGACGGCAGAACGCCACCGCAGAGCAGGCTCAAGCAGATGCGTGGGCTTCCACCTCAGGCAATCCCTAGTCTCTTACATTTGACCTTGATTCCCTGCTCGAGGATACCGATGGTGGATCGCTCCTTACTCCAGATTGGGATACCGGTTATATTCATGCTCTCCAGGCCCCTCTTGTGTCTGGTTCAGCGGGTGGCGCTTCCGATAAGCTAGGTCCCTATGATTTTGAGATATCCACCATGATGCCCCGAGATTTGGTGGGTGAAGATGGTGTATAGGTGGCGTATGCTTAGGAGTGTTCTTTTAGCTTTTTGCTTTGTTTTCTTCTCTTTTTTTTCAAACCGGATCTTTTTAGATAGCTCTGCCTTGTAGAACTTTCTAAAAACTTTGAGTTTATGAAAGAAAAGAGGATTTTGGCCATTGCGTGCCAGGTCCTCACATGTAGTGTTTTATTTTATGAATATGCTTGCTTGTTTGTGAATGCTTTTGTATATGCATGAATGAATGTTATTGCTAATGTATGTGGTTAATGTGTGAGTAGGCAATACCGATCTTGAGGGATTTCCTTTAGCTCTTTTCCTTTCTGATGTTGACTCATAACAAGCGTCTTAGGGCATTTCTTCGCACCAATCAAGGACCCGATTGGCGGAGAGTTGAGAGCTTTGGTCTATGGGGTCTTCAATACCTTGCTTCTAGGCCTGTGAATATAGCCTTCATCCATGATGCTTTGAAGTTCTAGGATCCTACCACTCACATCTTTCGCTTTGCCGATTTCGAGCTTTGCCCATTAATCGAGGAGTTTCATGCCATCTTGGGACTTCCTTTTCCAAAGGAATCGACGTCCGTGTCCCCTACAAGACTTTCCTTCGCCTTTCCTTCTTTCCCATTTGGGGGTGAAGATAAGCCGAAGGGTTTATGGAACCTAGAGTCTAGTGAGCACTTTTTGTCAGCTCCCCTTGATGTTGGTGGCTTCCGGGTTAATGCTGTTCTTAGCTGGTGTATGGTTGCCCCTCTGACTTGTCTTGTTAGGGATTCCATGGACGACTCTAACAAAGCGACGACCATGGGTTTGTTGAATCAAGTTCAAGTTCACAGCTTGGATCTGATTTGAGGAATGTCTAGATGAATCATTGATCCCGCATTGTGTCGGCGATGATCGCTTGGAAGCTATTTGCTTGAAGAGTTATTATGTATTGTTCTGAGGAGGAGATGATGAATTTGATAATGGTTCTAATTTCTGCATAGATCGCCCTTGCGGGTTTTCAATCTATCGAACCTTATCCTAATTTTTGCCTAGACCACCCTTTCAGGTTTTCAATCCAACAGACCCATTTTTCTTTATTTTTTCATTATTTTTTCATTTTTCAGATGTTTACTTACGATATTCTACCATTGGCATGCAAGAAATTAAAATAAGCATATGCATAAAGATTCAGCAAAAATGACAATTTATTGATGAACGTAACAGGGGTATAAATGTTTTAAATGATTTGACTCTTGCCATTGATTAGCCCTCTAAGGTTTTCTAACCAATGTGATTCTCTTGATGTCCTAAGTTTTGCTTGAGCCTCCCTTTTTCGGGTTTTCAACTCAGCGGACTATTCTTTTTATGTTTTGAAAATAGGCCCTAATTTTTGCTCAACTAACTGGGTGTTAATTGACAGGCTAAATACAAATTTATTTTTTTATTCGTATTGCTTTTAATCGATTTATTTCTTCCACCTATGTGTGATAGCAATTGTGTAAGACTTGCTTGATTTGGTAGATCGGCTGCCATCCATGTCCATGACTTCATTTATTGTCTCGTTCAACATTTCTGACCGATTGGTTGGTGCTCGCGTCACTTTGCTAGCTTGAGGTGTATGTGATGATGAGTCTTGATTATTGGTGTTTCTTGCGATGATTTCCCCACAAATAGTAACAAGCCGTGTGAAGGAACTGTTGATGTGTTCAACAATCTGACTCCTTTTTATCTTTAACATTGACTCTTGTTTGATTATCCCTCAATTGATGGTGATCCGTGTGATGGAGTTGTTGACTTGTTCAATGATCCGACTCCTTCTTTGTGGCATTGCGCCCATTTTTTGGCCTTATGAATGGTGGTGATGGATTTGTTGACGTGTTCAATGATCCGACTCCTTCTTTGTAGCATTGCACCGGTTGTTTGGTCTTATGAATGGAGTTGTTGACGTGTGCAATGATCCGACTCCTTCTTTGTGGCATTGCACCGGTTGTTTGATCTTGTGAATGGTTGTGATGGAGTTGTTGACGTTTTCAACGATCTAACTCCTTCTTTGTGACATTACACCAGTTATTTGGTCCCAACTTGCTTGGTTGACTTTATGGCCTTATTCTAGCTCTGATCCTTTTGATCTTTGGATGAGTCAATGGACATTTCATGCTTGGAGATCTTTCCATTGATCTTTCATCCTTGTATGATGAGGTAATTACTATCACGCGTTGTCTAAGTACATGTATTTATCTCTCACTTTCTCTCAAGAGTCAAATCATTTGAATTTATTATGGGGAATCTATTTATACCCAAATTAATTTCATGACATGATGTGTCACATGTGCTAAAAACATTATGTGTATGCTTATGAGAATGCTTGATGTCATTGATAGAGTATCAATCAAATAAACAAAGTTCAATTTATTAAAAATTCAAAAGCCCCGTGGGCAAAGTAGCTAAATGCTAAATTATTACATAATCAAGCATGGGCTATTCTAGTGCTCCTCAGATTCAAAGTGCTCCATGGATTCAAAGTGCTCCATCTTGTCCGCCTTCTCAAACACTTCTTAGTAGCTGGAGAAGATGTCTGACCCAAACTTGTTTCTGTATTATGGCAGTGCACAGTCCAGAAGCTTGGTTATCATCTCCAATAAACTTAAGCGAGCTCGAAGCCTTACTAGTGTGGCCATCCAATGTGCAAAATAGGATTTGAAGCTCTCACCCTGCTCCTGCCTTATAGCCTCCAGATGTTGCATCGTGGTTTCCATTTGAGAGTTAAAACCATAATGCCCCATCATAGCTTGAGCAAGGCTATTCCAATTAGTGGCTATGTCCAGCGAAAGGTGGCTGTACCATTCATTGACTGGATGGCCCAAGGTGACGACAAAGAGCTCAGCCATCATCCGTTCGCTGACCCTTAATTCCCTCATCACTGTTTGATAATGCGTTAAGTGAGCGTGCGGTTCGCCAAATCCCACATACTTTTCAAATTGTGGCATTGCGAAGTTTGGGGGAAAGCTATCTTCATCCTCGACCTTCGGTTGTACCAAGTATGAATTAATGAGATGACCACCGTGAGTGGCCAGGAATTGTTGCCATAGTTTCTCCATTCTTGGTTGTTGGAGGATGGTTTTCCTTACGCTTGGATAAGAGCTATATTGCCCTTGGGGAAATGTCGCAAAATGGGGCAGTTGAGGTGCCTAGAACTATGAGGTGACTGACGTACTCCAGTTAGGAACAGGTTGTTGAGTTATTCCTTGATAAAAAGGCCCTGGTATGAATGCCGATTGCCCCATTTATCCCGGGAAGAATTGGGGAGGATTGGTAAAGTTATATCCGGTTACCCAATCGGAACCTGGTTCAGCTGACTTTGTCCTACCCTGAACTGATAAAAGGTAGTTGGGGGGCACCGTGTGTGAGGTGGGAGGTCCCCCTGTTTCAAGCCATCTAATTGGATTGCCATTGTTAAGGGTGACCTTCGGATTGGACACTGCAATTTGAGCCCTCCCGAACTTGCTGGCGAATGAGCGATGCTAGCTGTTCACTGTTGGCAAAGGCATTCAAGGCAGCTGTAATCTCGGTGCTCACCGACGATTGATTTGAATTTTTCCCATAAGGATAGGGTGATCCTCTCCCGCACCTTCTTCTCGTAGATTGGTTATAGTCAATGTGCTTTGAACCGAATCCGAGTATGAACCCGAGTCCTCACTTGAGTCAGTGTATGGAACCCCCTCCAGGTTGACCACGATTGGAGAAATGCGGACCAGGCATCGAGCAGGCCTTTTCCAAGCTAAGATATACAAGAAGAAGATCAGACCATGCACGTAAGTTTCATGACATGACTCGTGATGCGAGAAATGAGTGAGATGTTTAATGTTATGGCTGCATTCACATAGGGTTAGCATGCCATGATGTGAAATAACATGTATGTCAATCCATTTGAAACAAATAGGTTAGTCATTAGGTAAAGATGAAAACATATGGAGATGAAAATTCAACAACAGGGGTTGGATTTGAGACTTGTACAATCGTGTGTAAGTGAGGTGACTAAGTTACATGTGTGGTAATAGATCAATAGTATGAGGTTTTGTACTATGACTAGGTGAGGATGTCAAAATTGTTTCGGGTAAGAGGTGTGTGACATACCCTAATAAAATGAAAACAACTACCTTATGTAGATATCTAGTGAATGATTGGGTTATTTTTCCCAATTAGGGTGAAGGTTCAGATACCTATGTGGTTATCACTATTTGAGGGTATGTGGTGATACGTGAATTATTACCTCATGTGGGCGAATGATTCGGGTATGAAGCGTATACCCTTGAAGATTTGGTAAGGTAAGGTTTTTTAAAGTAACTTTGCCCCGTGTGGGCTTACGTTAGGACATCAACTAGGATATCCTTTAATGTGGGAAACGGTTTGGGTAGGTATTTGCCCTGTTTGGGCTTTTGGTGTGTATAATTGCCCCAGAAGGGTTGTGAGTTGGATGTTGAGTGGACATCTCAAAGATAATGTGTGGGATTTATTATAGCCCCTTGTAGGTTAAGTGCTAGATGTCAAGTGTACATCACATAGTAAAAGAAAGGTATGTTTGCCCTGTACATGCTAATAGTGGGATGCCAAGTGGACATCTCATTGAAAAGGGGTAAGTGATGTTTCTAAGTGGTTCTAGGGTGACACGATCTAAAATGCCAACTACCCTAAACGTATGTGACACCGATTTGGTATCATGATGATGAAAAGATGTTATGTTACGTCATTATAAGTTTGTGCGTTCAAGTGTCTACACTAAAATTCGTGAATAGCATGACATTTGTACAATAATAAGTAAATAACACATAGCATACAATGTTCAATCTTCCAACCATACAACTCCTGCGCTTAGTGTTTTTGGCTAGTCTCTATCCTAAGTTTGGTTCATCTTAGTACCACGAAGATACTAAGGAGTGCACCTGTAGGAGATATATAATTCATGGTCGTTTGTTTGGTGACACCCTAGGGAAAAATTCCTACGGCTTATTTACATGAGGTTTGTAAATGGGTTGTTGATGTGGAAGGTTCTTGTTGCACTAAAATACACTTCAAGCCTCTAACGAGGGAGATACATGTGATATGGCAACAAGTGCTCCGCCTACTCAAGTACTATCTTTTCTCAGGGAGGCAGATTAGTACAAGAGAAAGCTTTGAGGTAATAGGGGTACCTTAGACTTACGAGCTGATCCCCTCTATTGCAATGCGAAATTACGGATATATCATAATTAAGAGAAAACGGAATAATGTGATCAATAACTTTCGGCACTTATCCAAAATCTAAAACCTTTAAAAATATAAGATTTTAGAAAAATCCCCAGCGAAGTTGCCACTGTGAGCGGACGATACGGAGCGGTGGGCCGAGAGCGCCAGGGGGTGTTTTAAAAAGGGTGCACTGGGTCGAGGACACAGAAAAAGGTTGGAAGAGAGGAAGCGAAAACATTTTAGATCGGTCAAACCCGAATCCACCGTCTCTTAGTGCGAATTCGCCACCTGGATTAGCTCTTTCTAGGAATTAGAGTCCTGTGAGGCTTAACATCCGGGGGACGGCCCACTAAGACACAGGGATTCGAATACAGGATAAGTTGCTTATTTCTTAAGTGATCACAATATATTACATCTACAGAAAACCATATTTTCTTAGTTGTGCATATTCGCACTTAGGTCGTTTTTGGAGTTTATGTGCATGATTGATGTATAGAAAAAGCAGTAAATCCATCCATAAAGCAGTAAATAAATGCGAAAAGTAAATGCGTAAAAGTAAAGATTACAAATTACAAAACCTCGGGGGATGCAACCACCTACCTAATCTATTAATTACATTTCCCATAAAATATTTGCAATACCCGAAGGAAATAATAAATTCCTAGGCATACATCTAACCTGTATCCACAAAGGTTAGCATAAGATATGGCACGTATGTTCGATTTGATTTTAGCGAGGCCCGTGTGGCCTAATTAAAACATTGATGGTTTAAAGTTATTAGAATAAAAATGGTTCATTTTTATTTACACGTATGTTGGTCGATTTTATTAGTGAAAATTACCACATGCCAAAAGGTGAGGTAGGTCTGTTATCCGGGAATAATTTTTATTCCCTTCGTGGGAGTTTCCTAACACACTTCATAATAATATTGACATAAAATAAATCTAAGTTCAAAAACATAAATCGTGACATTATTAAAATCATTCCAAAGAGGATACCGTTAAAGTCGATAAAATAATGTCCCAACGAAAGGAAATCGACTCTAACTGTCCAAACTCCCTTCGGGACAATCTCAGTTTTGTAAAATCTTCACATATATACTTCATGTTACTGAAACTCAGGTTTCAGGCCTGAGTGGTCACCACTGACCCTCCTGAACATGAATAAAAATCTAGAAATTTTACAAACATTCTACATATATTCTGCCTAGAAGTTGATGTCATTAAAGACACCACTGATGTCGTTAACGACATCAGCACTGTCATTAATGGCATTGCATGGGCAGAATACATGCAGGTTTCTGTTTTATTGCAATTTTCACATTTTTACATACACCAACACATACATATGATATAAACAAGTGAAGCACGACTCTAGGAACTCAGAGGCTTACCCCGTTGCCGTGAATCCACTTCGCTCGGTCCATGAAAATCCCCGGAAAGTCCTCCTCGTTTCTTTAGTTTGGTTTGCGATTTTGTCGAAAAATGAAGAGTAAGTGCTACTCTTTTATGAAGAGAGTTAAAACTCCCTGAATGTGAGTCTCAACAAGAGGAAGAAAGTAGAAATCCTTCTCCTCTTTAATTTAGACTTCCGAAAACTTAAAACTCGAAAAATTACCAAAATTGGATTTAAAGATTAAAAACTTCTGAAATGAATGAAAATACTTGTTATAGACACTTAAACCAAGTTCTTATTGAGCTAGAACTCAGTGTCAAATGCCTTAAAAGGAACTCTAAACCTCAAGTTTGCTTAAACTCTCAATATACCTCAATTTCCAAAACAAGTGAACTAAACCTCGAATTTTTCCTAAATGACCTGAGATAACCCAATTTCATGCCCTATCCACAAACTTACACACTCAAGTTACAGAAACACAAATTCAAAGAGATTGAAAGATGATTCTTTGATTATGAAAACCCTTAAAATTCATTTAAAACTTAAGGATCAAGAAAACATTCAAACTAAACTTATTTCTCTTAACTTCCTCTCTTTTCTCTTGCTAAAAATGTCTCTGCTAGAAAATGCTCTCCCCCCTCCTCTAGTGGCTAGAATTTAGCTCTCTTAAAGAGAGAGCTCCCTTCAATCCAAAAAGTAGTCAAAGTTGGATGTTTCTTCTTTCCATTTTTTTCAACTTATTTCCTCATCCCTATGCAAATGTTAGGAATCCAAAGTCTTTAGTGGGGTGTGGCAGCTGTATTTCAATGATAGAAACCGAGCAAGTGGGAAATTTTGATTTTTTAGCTGAAAAAGTCCACAAAGTGCAATTCTAATTCTGCTATCAATGCAATGTCGTTAATGACATTGCGATGTCGTTAACGACATTGCATGGCCAGACTGGGTATTTATTTTAGGCTTGGGCTTTTTTAAGAAAAGGAAGCCTAAAGAAACAAGGCAGATGATTCCCAGATAATTTCAGGACTCTTTAAAATGTGAAAAGCTAACAAGGGAAAAAATTACAACTTCATCATCGAACTCGCGAGTCGGGAGTAAAACCCCGTGCTCACAGTCTCGGCGGGTCATTTCATGCTCAAACGGAGTGAAATGAACCAAATATGTGAATCTGTTAGGAGGTGGTCGGTACTAATGTTGGTAAGGTCAGTACCGACGTTGCCTCAGCGCCAACACCAACTTTCACAATACCGATACAGACGTCGAGGATCCAGACCTGCACAAAAGCAACGAAAAATAGCAAAGACAAAGGCCAAAACTTCTGAAAACCATAACTTTCACTATGGTTATCGGATTCAAACGATTTTTATCATTACAGAAAGCTCATGATGTGTTTAACAACTGAAAGTGACGCAATTTTACATAACTTTAAAAAATCATAACTTTATTTGTACTTATCCATTTTAAGTGATCTTTATCATTCTAGAAACATCATGATCTAAGGAATCTAATAAAAATAATGAAATACATGATAAAAATCTTCGTCAAAACCAAAACTTTAAAATAGTAACATTCTACCCAGGAAACCGAAATAAATTTGTACAAAACTTTGAAAATTCATAACGTTTGATATACTTGTCCGTTTTTAGCGATCTTTATCATTTCGGAAAGCTCATGATGTTTAGAATATTTTGATGTAAAAAAGTATAAAATCTATTGAAAATAAAATTAGAAATTACGAAACAG
Organism: Euphorbia schlechtendalii; assembly: GCA_949673415.1. Classification (NCBI taxonomy): domain Eukaryota; kingdom Viridiplantae; phylum Streptophyta; class Magnoliopsida; order Malpighiales; family Euphorbiaceae; genus Euphorbia; species Euphorbia schlechtendalii. The sequence goes on from CATIWQ010493275.1 coordinate 9,413, forward strand.
TTTGATACACAAAAATAAAAATAATCCAAAACATATCAAAAAACAAACAAGCATGTAAACGAAAGCCTGGACTCTAGGAACCCAGAGGCTTACCCTATAGTCGTGGATCCATTTCTTCAAGTTCCATGAAGTCCTCTGGGAAGCTCTCCTTGTTTCTTTTTTTTTGGTTGGTTGGTTTGATGTTAAAAATCCTTTGAATAGAGTTTTCATTCCACTCTGAATTGAAGGGAAAGGTTCCAAATGGCGTAGTAACCAAATAGCAGATGAAAGATTATTGTAGTCCTAGCTTTAAACTCCCAAGATTATTTTCCAAAGCCAAATCCTTAAGAACTCAACTTTCTCATAAGATGCATAAATATGAACTTGAAGAAAATGTTTTTTCTAAACCTCAAGTTTGCTTAGTTTTCTTCTAAACCTCAATCTTGCTTAATATGTGACTAAACCTCAAGATTGCTTAAAAGATGAATAAATGAACTTAAGAGACCCAAGTTCATGCCATTTGCATGAACTTAAACTAAACTACCCAAAATCCAAAGTAGTTGGATGTTTTAGACTTGAATTTTCACTCAAGAACACCTTAGAACACTCAAGAACACACGTTTTTTGCTCTCAAACTCAAGTTTTTTGTCTTTTTTGGAAACTCTCTCTCTTGCACTCTATGTGCACGAAAATATCATCTCTTTCTCCCCTCTTTGCTGCCTTTTTTTGTTTATATGAGCTCCCTTCAATCCAAGGAACATCATGATTATTTACCTTTGGACTTTTACCTTTTACCCCTCCTCCTAATGTCCAATCAAAGAGCCTCTCCAGGCCTCTAATAGTAATGGACGTGTTGGTAAGGTCAACTAAGGGTACAAGGGGCCTAGAAGACTATTTGTGCATTAATTCCCGGAAATCTACATTTTTGTTGTTGCTGACTCAACGACGTCAGTGTCTATGTTGCAATGCAGTGTCTGACATTCCCAATGTCGACATCGGCATTGCAATGTCGGTGTCTATGTTGCAACGCAGACACTGACGTTCCCAATGTTGACATCAACATTGCAATGTTGGTGTCTGCAACATTCCTAATGTTTACATCGACATTGCAATGTCTGTGTCTATGTTGCAACGAAGACACCGATGTTCCCAATGTCGACATCAACATTGCAATGTTGGTGTCTGCAACATTCCTAATGTTTACATCGACATTGCAATATCGGTGTCTATGTTGCAACGCAGACACCGATATTCTCAATGTCGACATCAACATTGCAATGTTGGTGACTATGATACACCACAGACACTAACATTCCTAATGTTGACATCGACATTGCAATGTCAGTGTCCGCATTGGGCCTGGTTTGGTGTAAGAAATGTTCTTTAAGGTTTAAAAGAAACAAAAGAGCTTCTTTTGAGGACGTTCGAGACCCTGTCAAAGTGAAAGACTAGCAAATGAAATAAATTACAACTTCATCATCGAACTCGCGAGTGGGGTTGAAATCCCGTGCTTATAGTTTGTTTTCAAATATAGTAACTCTAGTTTGCTAGACTTTGAGGTTTCAGATATCTTCAATGCTCTGAACTTATTCATCTCTTGTAATTGACTATCCTTAGATATTCTTTTCTCGAGACGAATCTAACTTTTTAATGATGAATGAAATTTTTAGTCATGTCGTGATTCTTGCTTGAGGTAGGTGTCAACCTAGTTGAGATGTGCACGACAGAGTTGCGACAATAGTATTCTTCTTAAAAAAAACCATTACCTACACCTTTTTTGCAAAATATGTCTATAGTATTTTGAAACATAGTCCAACATTTAAATAGGATAATGCTAAAATAATTATATGTGCCCACTATATGAAAATTTTGGTGCTAAAAGACAAATAATATTCATTAAAAAATACATAATACATGTAATTTGTTTATTGAGATTGTTTACATTCAAAATAGTCAAACATACTTGATGTATAACATTGAACGAAAGCACTCAAATCAAATAATGGTTAAGAAACTAGAAATTTAGTAGTCGGGGAAATGCAAAAGTGTTTCAACATATTGTATCCATCCACTTTAATAATAATAATAATAATAATAATAATAATAATAATAATAATAATAATAATAATAATAATAATAATAATAAAGATTTGGAACTTGATGATTTCCTTTTTGTGTAGTGTAGATATGTTTTAATTGCATTTTCAAGAAGTGGTTGTTATGCTCAAAATTTATGATTTATAGACAAGAAAGTTAGTGATTTATTAAAGATATTAATTTCATTTATATGGTCCGCTTCATTATCCTTAATGATGGGATGGGGCATAAACTTAACTCACTTTTGCAAATCACCTTATTTGTCACTAATTAGTGGGTAAATAATTTCCATATTGTTTATACTATTACACGATATTTTAAAATATTTTATGCCTTTTTGTAATCTGTTTTCATCAAATTATTATCTCCTTCTGTTTATTTTTATAACTTTTTCATCCAAATAATTTTTTCTTTATGAATTATAATTTTTTCCTTATCTTTACATTCCCGTCCTAAACTTTTCTATATAATTTCATTAATTCAAATAACGAAAAAATAATAATTGAAAAATTATTTATTTTCTGTAATTTCTTTTAAACCTTCGCATAAAGTTATACATTACTGGACAATAAAATTTAAACTTTTTTTTAAAAAAAAAAAGATTGTATGCTAATTGTATATTTTTTATTTTCATATTAACCAAATCAAATCAATTACTTTAGGTCTAAAATCAACGAGAGTTTGTGAAAATTAATTAAATAGTTTTGAAAATTACATACTAAAGGATTAATATTACCATATTATCATCACTTCTGGTTTACAATTATCTTTCAATTGTCTGATAAAAAAAATTAATAAGAGCTTTGATTATAATCATCTTACTAGTTATATAAACTAACAACTTAATGTTAATTTTTTTAAATTAGTTTTGCTTGTAATTGAATATTAGGTTAAGCTTGTGTAAACTTTGATCAATTCGTTAGAAATTGATTTGTTAACTATTAGAGAAACAATCTAAGTCATAGCTCATTACTTCAAATATTTAGAAATCTCAAAATTTATATAAATAAGAAAAATTTATTTTATCATCAGAATATTATTGTAGCATTCCATGCATTATAATCATTTTTAACTGTCACATGATACATGGATATTTATTATATTAGGGCAAGGGCAAAGGCAAAAAAGACGTTGAATTTATATGAAAATATGTTGTGAATAGAAAAAAAATGAATAAATAAAAAATAAGGGTAATTTGATCAAACAAAAAGTTATTTAGATGGAAAATTTATAAAAATTAACATAAGGAGATTATAGTTGGATGGAAACAAAACATAAGGAGGTATGAGTTTTATTAAAAAAATCTAAGAAGGTAGTAGTGTAATAGTGTAAACATTAGGGAGGCCATAATTATTTATCCAATAGAATTTGCAGCAGAATAACTATGTTTTGATTAGGCTTTTTTAACTTTTGAGGTTTTATTATTGCTTGTTAGCAACACATCAAATGGTTGTCAAGAGAGAGGGAATGTCAAAAGTCCATATAATTAATAGTTTGCTATCATATATATTGATGTAATGGTATCCAAATTGGATTAACATGCAAGACAAGAATGGGTAAGAATAGACCGGGATGCGTTAGCATAGTCTTTTCGATATTTAATTATTATATGGATAACTTACAACTACCAACAAAAATATGGATAATTTTAAATTACATATCAATACATGTAATATACAGGATTAAACCTACTAATTTATCATCATTGATAGAAAAACGTTGTCGTGATTGCATAATTTACGTAAGACTGAATCTTTTGTAATAATGAATGTGTAGAATTATAGTTAATTTTTTTGTAGTTGCAAGAATAGAATATATTTTTGTTGTAGTTCATCCGTTTTATCGGAGCTTTGCCTCAACTACATCCAGATCAGACCCGGGACATGTAGTTGATTGTGGTGGCTGAGTCTCCAAATGAAGAATTCTGCCGAGACCTTACTTAAGCAAATACCAAATCACCTACCACTTACATCGACATAAATATGAAATTTTTATTAGTAGCTAAGCTATCACATTGACCAATGTTATTAATATCATACCATACCACCCAATTCTACCGGTAATACCACGTATCGTTGGTGACTTTGATATGATTCTCTAAAAATATCGATATATAAAAAATACGAGTATAAAATGTTCAACTTATAAAATTTGAAATAATGATGGTCTAAAATAAATAATTGTATTAGTAATAAATGAAATACATAATTTATTATACTTATATCATAAATATATAGATATTAATGTGTTTTTATATATAAAATATTTTCTATGAAATAAATTTTCCAGTAAACTCATCAGTTAAATCACCAATCGTACCAGTAATTTTGCATATTATTAATTTCACCGATCTAATGTCCGGTACAATTATGAACAATTGAAATTGTGGCAACAGCCACCTTTGAATCTAAAATCGACTGCCTAACATTGTACCTATGCTAAATTTTATTTATTGTATATACTAAATATTCAATATTTTCCACTTGAATAATTAAATAACTACACCCACTTTCAAAGAAATAAAAGGTCAAAGAGTTAAGTTTCAACCAAAATACACAGAAAAAATAATGCAACAATTTTACTTTCGGTATAACATTGACTATTAAGAAAAAGGTCTTGAAAATTTGGTGAGGTTATTTGTTGTTAATCTAGTTAAATTTGTTGGACATTAATTCTTTCTTTTTAATCGTAGAATAATGTATGTGGACTGAAATATTCGATAAAAATTCATATTTATATATAAAAAATTTTGACCCCGCCCCACATGTATCTGGACCAAAACCGTGACTTCTGAAAACACAATTTTGATCCCAACCGCTAGACTAACACATTTATTACACTTAAATACATTTTCGTGAACTAATTTGTTTACTGTCTACATGTACTTTTAAAAATTTCTAATATTCCTGTAACCCCGTCAACTTGATAAAAGTACACTAATTGATATTATGAACGACATGTGTCAGCTTCTAGTTTTAAAGAAAAATATCAGGGAAATAATATCTTAGAAAAATCAAACTAGTTAAAAATTGACAATTGACATTTAGAGACAAACTATTACAGTTTTGTAAGGTAAGGAAACTACAATGACCTTTTCAAAATTTGGAAAAAACAAGCCAAATGTTAAAATTTGAAAAAAGTAGTGATGCAACCTTCGTAAAATGTAGTTTTTTGAAAAATTAATCTAAAACCTGATAAATGCAACTTAATATGATATTTTTAATTTATATGCAAAGGAAAAACACTATTTTACCTATTAATTTTTCCTTGTTAGTATACAATAAAAAGTAAAATATACTTTATAAATCTTTGATTGAAATAATCTTGCACATGCTTTATTTCAAAAAAAAACAAGGTAAATTAATTATATAAATACACAATAATAATAAGTAGCCAAGTATTTGGTATAGTTTTCCAACTTATCAGAAGTTGACAATTTCCATTACAATTCGGTATATATTAGTATAATATTGTTCTTAAATAAATTATAATTGAAAAGAATGTAGAGGGATAAGAATTGTTATAGAGTGCAACTATACATGCACATAATTATTTATTTTGGATAAGTTCACACATTTTCCGGGATTCAGAACTAAAATATAAAGATTAAACGAGTCTACCCTACTATACACATCTTATTCTGATTCATCCCTATATATATATATATATATATATATATATATATATATATATATATATATATATATATATATATATATATGTATGTAAGGACACTTGACCCATTTCCTCCCTTTGAGTTCCACACTTTATCATGTTCTAAATTAAATTTACTGAATATCAACTATCCTATTGCTTACATAAAAACAAAGTCCAATTATGAAAACATAAATGGGCTGAATATCTACTTCTGTTATTGGGAAAACGAAAAAGAAATACAAAAGAACTAGAAATTTTAAAAAATGAGTAAATTATCAATGTTATCAATACCGTACCGGACACGATACCGGTGAAGCTAATGGTACGTGGTATAACCGGTATTATAAATGCTAATACCGGATTAATGAATTTTTTTAAAATAATGTAGTATTTAAATAATAAATATCCTTAACAAATTTTCAAATTTTCATTCTAAAAAATCTTTATCAATTCTAGAATTTTACTTTTTTTATTTTGATTTTAAAAGGAAACATAGCGATAAAAACAAAGAACTTGAACGAGAAGCTTTTAAACTAAAGTTTGAAAAGTTTTTTTTAAATACCAGCTTAACCGGTTTAGTGGTATACCGGTATTTTAACATTATGAACTGGTAGGATACGGTTTTCTTCAAAACTGGTGAAGTACTTCAAACCGATCATATGCCTAGCCGGTACCCGGTTGAACCAGCCGGTACGGTTTCAATAACACTGTAAATTATACCGAAAAAAGAAGAGAATTTTGTGATGCACCAACATCTATCGCTATTTTTTTTCTAACTTGTTCATCGGACAAGTTCGGGCCGGATTTGATTGGTTTTCATTAAAAACAACTCAAGCCCAACCCAGCCCACCACACTTTAAAACTTCGAATTCAGGCTATTTTTGAACGGTCTTACAAGATCATTCCAAACCCGACTCATGGCTCAAACTAAATTTTCTTTTAATTTTTTTATTCACTAAATATATATAAAAGTAAACTTTTTTAAAATAATTGTATATTAATCTTACATATTACATTCTCTAATCGAATCTTTAAAATATAATACAAATTACCGTATTTAAATTCAAAAGTCAAAATTTTAAAATATAAAAATCCATAAACAGTTATTATACACAATATATAAATATGTATTTTGTTAAATAATTATTCATTGGGCCGGGCTTAGACTTGAATATTTACATAAAAACCAAACCCAATCCAAATAACTTTAGGTTTTAGCAAACTCGAGTTCGCATCAGGCGTTCATTTAAGATGAATATCCAAACCTGACTCATAAATGTGGGCTTGGACAAATGAGTACCCCGATCCATGAACAGGTTTACCGGCCAATTTAGTTCACTTCAGTACTAACTAAGAATTGCATGCCTATAAATCTAGGCTCAAATAAATATTCAATTCAATACAAAAGAATTGAAAAGAAAGAGAGCCTAAATTAGTATATTTGAAATACAAGAAACTGTAGACAGTTGACTTTCAAAAAGAAAGTAACCTAGTGTCATGTCCGAACCATTCAGCATCATGAAAGGCCGACAATCTTTAACATTATGAAAGGCCAATCAAGCTTAATAAGCAACACCACTCAAAACCCAATAAAAAAAATCCCACGTAAGCTACAATGAAAAAACATAAATGCCTACAAGGATAAGAAGTGCAGACAATGATAAAAGACAATCTGCTAGAACCAAAGTACTCTAAGAGTGAACTAAGCATGTCATTGTCTTAAAGGAAATCCACTTTATAAACAAATAAAAACATTTATTTGAACTTCTGTACACAAGAGCAGAACTTCTACAGTCTACACAAGGAATACTTGAGGGGAAAAGCATTGATCTTCATGTTCTTATTTGAGACATAAGTAGAATTACTTATTACCGGTGTTTGAAAGCGAGGTATATAAAGTATTAAGCTCGTTTTGTGCGGCGTCCTACTTGAAGAGCCAGTTCTGTGTCAATCTTGAGAGATATATCAAGTGCTTTCACTGAATGCGTCAGTACACCACTGCAAAATCGAATCAATGAACTTTTAGTAGTAATTCATCGAAGTCAAAACATACAAAAGAGCCTGTTTGGGATTGCTGTTAGAGCTGGAGTCCTGAAAAAAGTTCCACTTACAAACTTCTAATAGAATAACATATTTTTGCACTCGACAAGAGATTTTGACTCTTGATATTGATTAATTAAGAACTGCTTGCTATTGATTTCCATAGCTTTACGGGGACAACATGGAAAAGTAGCCTGGGAAAGCAATTCCAAACTGGCCCAAATTCTACATTCCCGGACACTATCAGCCTATGTCACAGTATGAAAAATTATTGATCCAATAACACTGTAGGTAATTTGCTAATCATTTGATAAATTCTTGATTCTATTATCAAAATTTACCTAGAAATGTAGGTTACTCCAGTCTGTCCAATTTTGTGCACCGTTTCAAGAGTAACATTGCCTGATGCCTGAATGAAGATGGGCCAACATTTTAAGAAATAGATAACAAAATAATTATCAACAATAATCAAGTGCAAACAAAAATAAACAATATTACAACGAATATCAAGTTTATATTATAAGAAAGGCGGGGACATGCACATGATGTGAATTCCAAACACATAAAATTTCTCACAAGTGTCTTTCAAACAACATTGAAATCATCAACGCATAAAACAAAAACTGATCCACATATAGAAGAAATCTGGAACTTCTTCAAATAACTTAAAATTTAAGTGATGATATGATGAGTTACCTCAGTCTCAAATCTCCCATTGATTAAACCAACAGCGCTTTCGAGCATGGAAACATCAACATCCCCATTTGGTAGAGGTATAACCATATTATCCAACATTATTCGAGTTAAACAAGTCTTCGCTTGAGATGTATATTGCAAAACTTCATTTACTTCGTCAAGTGTCCTGGTCTCAACCTTGGCCAAGATAATATCATAATAAGAGTACATTGTGTCAGAAACCTTATTAAAATTATACAAAATAGAAAACAAAATGATACACCGATATAAGAGTTTCCCTTGCAATAGTTATATTATAAGTCAAAACAAATCATAAACTAGGCCCAAACCACTTGATATAATAGATCTAAATTTGAGTTCCACTCCTAACAATTCCATTTGTCCATTACATTTATCACAAGGTCAAGTTAGTCTATGCTTCAAGCCCAAAAGGTGTTTCATAAATGGACTGCATTAAGTATGATAAAAGTTGGTTAAAAAACCTTATCTACCAGCTTCGGCATTTAAGTTATGTTAATTCTGATAAATTCGACTTAAGAAGTGAATCAAGTCATCCATAGACTATAATTATTGAGATGACTCTTGAAACTTTGAGAGTACCTCAACCTCCATTTGCAGGTTCTTTTGCTCTAAATACTGATCAACAGATCTGATGGCATTTATGACACCTCCTGCTATTGATATGTGATTGTCTTTTATCATAACCATATCAAACAAACCCATTCTGTGATTCCTTCCTCCTCCAATTAGGACCTGTAAAACAAGATTGCTATGAGTCAACCAGAAACTATAAACAACAACAAGAATATATCGCTGCAGAGGAAGTGCAGGGAAAAGATCCACACAGCCCACTTATCAACCAAACGCAGACCAGGAGCTGTTTTCCGAGTCTCTAGAATACAAGCAGGCCGTGCAGCATCTGCCATTGCCTGAAGAAAGCAAGAAAAATAAAATAATTTTAATTTTTCCAAGAATGACATGGCTAGTAGAGGTAAAAGTACGTAAAAGTCACATCATAATTTTCATTTTTCCATCTTGTTCAGAGGTATATGCATACAAATTACTACATATCAATTTATTATGGATAACCTTAGTTTCCTTTAAACAGTTGTATGATTGAGCATCCTTTCACAATTCAAAGTCATAGAACTAAATTTTTTCTATAACAGAACTGTTGTTATGATGATTTAACAAACTATCATATTTTGCAAGGTCATACTTCAGAAGTAGAGTAACAAACTCACAATGTAACATATTACTCAATGTATCAAAACTATATCGTTGTAAAAAGGAAGACCTTAGTTAGAGTTGCTATGCCACTCATCCTCTGCATAAAATTTAGTGCTACTCTTTCTGCTACAACAATATTGTGCGCTCTTCCTACAAAAAAATGAAAAGAATCAGTGACAAACAGTGAAGAAATTTGTCAGTTACAGTGAGACATTTTTGTTGTTTCCTGTTCCCGTTGGTTTACCAGAAACTTTTCCAAACTGCATTCCTTTAGAGATACAATCTCCATCCTTCTTAGACCATTCCACCTATTGTATCATTTTCATCAAGAAATGCAAGCGAAACAGATAATACGCATTTACAAAACTTTAATGAGTTGATACCTTTAGGGTTTGATCAACATCATGAAATATCATCTCTGTCAAAGCAATTCCTGCAACTATACCATCCTCTTTTGCCAGGAAATGAGCTTCCACTTCCATATCAAATGGAATTGTTGCCAAACAAGTCACATCTCCTGAAATAGAATTAACGGTGGAAAATTATGGGAAGGACCGAAAAGTGAAGATGTACAATATAAAAGCACCAAACGAAGAGATAGAAGAAACCTCTATCTCCAGCATCTTCAGCAAGAGCGAGCTTAATCACACCCTTCAAATCATATGTAGGATGTGAAGGGGGCTTTATGGTGATAGATTGGGGCAATACGCAAGAATTTTTTGCCTCAATTGCAGACATCTTCACGGTCCTCCTGCAGTAAACCCTAACGATTTTAAACAACACATTGCTCCCACATTAATAGTCAAAATACACTTGATTTCCTTTTAAATTAAAGTGTACCTTGAAGTTGTGTATAAATGTGGTAAAGCTAAAGAAGAATTAAAAATGCTAGCAGACATTAACGACAGATTGTTGAGCTATATTGTTAAAAGGCGAAGAACTTCCAATATAACCTCGAAACAGAGTAGTGGAGGATTCCTGCACCGTCCATGTAAAACCGCAACAAATCAAAACTAAATTACAAAGATTCCAACGCTAAGAAACAAAGAATCATCAAAATCTATCAGTCGTGTAGTTCAATTACAACCTAGTGTTCGGAAAAGCAATACATGGAGAAACAAACAGGAAGAAGAGAAATTAATGGTAAGAGAAGCAGATATCGTAAACATATTATGAGCAGCTGAAGAATAATGAAATTTACTTACACCAGAAGTAATTCCAGAGAGGAAGAACAAATCAGTATCGCAAATAAGAGGAAGAACAAGTCAGTATCGCAAATAAACAGCTTGGAGCGGTTGGTTGTAAAATGAAAAGCTCACCGCGCCCGCGTTGTTCATAAAGTAGAGGATTTGTAAGGGATGTGAGTTTCGAATATCGGTGAGGCTATATTAACACACAGCATGTTGACACAACTAACACATACCACTTGTCTGCCGTTTGATTGTTTTTCATCATGTGGTGGGCATAAATCAAGATTCCTAACTATATTACCTCTTCGTTTTCTCCCCTGTTCGCTGTTTGCTCAGTTAGTATTCGTCAATTTTCGCAATTATTGGCGGATGTTATCTGCGGGTTTTTTCCCTGCATCTGTTCATGGCTTTTCCTTTTCAATTACTTCTCTCTTGTGCAATTCGGTCTTCCTCCAAACTTATGACTTGTGAGTTATAACTTAAAAGTAATTTTTTAATTTTTAAAGAGTTTAAAAATAAATAGTTAAATATTTTTATAAAACGATTTTTAAGTCATTAAAAGTGTTTCTTAAAATTGAATTTTAAATCACTTTTAAATTGTTGAATCTTGAAAAGCCTATAAAATATATGTTTTATAAGAGGGTATTTGGTTTTGAATATAATATAAGGGTAATATTGTAATTTATTTGATCAAAAAGTAAATTTAAAAAAAAGTCACTTTTTAAAAGTAAGTATTAGTTACTTCTTACTTTTTATTTTAAAATAACTTTTTTAAGTTGAAAAAGTTTAGAGAAACACTAAACTAACTAACTTTTAATTTAAAATTGTACTTTTAAGCAAGTTTGACTAACTTTTAAGTTTAGAGAAACACTAGCTTCATGTGGCTGAATGTGACTTTTCTTTTTCAATTCATATGGCTGTTGAACGTTTTCGCGGAATGACTATACCGTAAAAAAGAATGAAAAAATGTGAAGTATTTGCCTAGAATTCGTTATCGAAATGGAATAATTATTCTCGATTATCATAGTACCTAATTACTGCTGATTTCCTGACTATTTTTCTTCGATAATTGTATAAGGAATTAATTGCATTTGATGGCAAATGACAATTATTTTTTCGTGTAGTTTGTCACAATGTTCATTGCTATAGAATCATTCTGTTAGCATTTTAAATTTGTTAAAAACGAACTTTTAGTTAACTTTGCTTGTAAATGTTTTAAGGGTTTTTATGAAAAACCCTGAAAAGTCAAAATAATTAAAGCGCATGCCATAATACATTTTTCAAAAGCTCACGATCCTAAATTTCAATTTTTTTTTACGTTCATTAACGATTTATCAATCTTCTTCTTCTTAAATCATCCTAGTTTCACTCTTTCATTGTCTCATCTCCTCTTCGCCTTCTACCCTAACCTCCGATCAACCGCCGTCACACCATGACTCTGACAACTCTAATCTTCCGCTTCGAATTTACTATGGTTCTTCTTCAATTAATTTCAATTCGATCTGCTTTCACTTCTATCTGATCTCGTCGATATTCCTCTCTGTACAATTTTTTCACTGATTTGAAACACAAAAAAACCTCACTCTCTTTGATTTGGACTCTAGTGCTCAGATCTGTGCGGAGTGATGTTAGCAAGTTCATGATTGGGAGAGAAGTGGAGGTGTTTGGCGAAGTAAAAGGCATTTTAATGGAGATATTTAGGGATAGAGTTGTGACTGTTTATTTCTATGATATTAGGCATACAAATATGGCATTGAAGGAGATCAGAAAATGACATATGCAAGAAAAAAGTAGGTGGAGGAATTTCTTCTTCGTCGTTGATGGGAATCTAGGTTTTGTTGGTTTAGGTGATGAGGTTTTAGCACAGTACTTCCACCGATGCATAATTGGTGGTTGTGCTATTTGGAATATTGTGGTTTTATTTTAGATTTGAATATTTCATCATCTTCACTGAAAGTGATTTCCAAGCTTTTGGTAAAAACTTTATTTAGTTTGTACATTTGAAAGATCTGTAACTCTTTTGATTATCGTTTTTTGATGGATTTTGGTCTGTTCTTGTTTAAATGGTTTCATCTCTCTAGCCATGTTTCATGTTCATTACTTAGAATTTGACAAGTGAATTTGATATTGCTTGCCTCTTTGATGCACTTGGAGTTTAATTACTTTTAAATTACAGAGGTATACAGTGCATAACATGTATTATATTAGGTATAACATCTATTATGCCAAGTACTTTATATATTAGGTATAACAGTTTTTATACCAGGTATATAATTGACATATTTCTTTTCGTTCCAAAAAATTCAAAAATTAAGTAAATTAATTTGTTTATTTTTAAGATTGTAAGTTTGGATAAATAAATACTTTTGAATCATTTCGAGGTTGTAGGACTCAATGAACTTAGAAAAAATGCACATCAATCTTTCGATATTGACCCAGAGCATGAAATAACAAGATGAACCCAAACTAGGAAAAAGCTGGTTAAAGTTGAGCACGAAAGTTCACAGATTTTGAGTCGTACTCGAAGGTACTGAAGCGGGAAAAAGATGATATAGAACATGTTATCTTGCTACGAAATCAAGATATTATAACTTTGTGTGACTTTCAATTAGCTTTGTACTAGGTATAATAGTTTTTATACCATGTATAACATCTTATATATCAGTATAACATCTTTTATACCAGGTATAACACCAGTCATGATAGGTTTTAGTTGTTTATAATAGAAAGTTAACAAACTGAAAAATCAACAAATGTAAGATGTATCTGATATAGATGATATGTTACCATTGAAGCCAATCCCATAACATTTCAAAGTGATAGAAAATTTTCATAGCATACACGGTATAATATTGATTATACCTAGTATAATAGTCAATATGTATGGCATAATAACTCTTTTACCATGTATATGGCATTCATAATATAGTTTATGGTATAGAATTGAGTATTGTTTTCAATTATAAGAATCTAATAGCTCATATACCAAACAACTTGTATACCAGGTATAACAATCATTATGCCTATTATAATGATAATATATTATTCAAATGCGAAATTTGAAACTTGATTTTAATACTTGTTTTAATAGTCATTATACCAGGTACAATGACATGATGTGAAATTGGATTCGAATGGAAAACTTATGATTATCGTTTTTTGATGGATTTTGGTATGTTCTTGTTTAAATGGTTTACTCTCTCTAGCCATGTGTCATGTTCATTACTTAGAAATTGACAAGTGAATCTGATATTGCTCGCCTCTTTGATGCCTCGAAGTTTAATCACTTTTAAATTACAGAGGTGTACCGTATATAACATATATTATACCAGGTATAATATCTATTATGCCAAGTACTATATTTATTGTACCAGGTAAATAACTCTTCTACCCTATATAATGTATTCAGATTTCAAAAAAGGTTTTTGTATGAAAATGAACATGGTATGAAAGTTGTTATATAAAAGTTTTTATACTAGGTATATAGAACATGTTATCTTGCTACGAACTCAAGATATGATAACTTTGTACGACCTTCAATTAGCTTTATACTAGGTATAATAGTTTTTATACCATGTATAACACCTTATATATCATTATAACATCTTTTATACCAGGTAAAACACCAGTTGTGATAGGTTTTGGTTGTTTATAATAGCAAGTTAACAGATTGAAAAATCAACAAATGTAAGATGCATCTCATATAGATGATATGTTACCATTGAAACCAATCCCATAAAATTTCAAAGAGACAGAAAATTGTCATAGAATACATAGTTAAATATTGATTATACCTAGTATAATAGTCAATATGTATGGCATAATAGCTCTTTTACCATGTATATGGCATTAATAATATAGTTTCTAGTATAGAATTGAGTATTGTTTTCAATTATAGGAATGTAATAACTCGTATACCAGGTATAACAACTCGTATACCAGGTATAACAATCATTATACCTGGTATAATGATCATATACTATTCAAATGCGAAATCTGAAACTTGATTTTAATACTTTCTTTCAATAGTCATTACACCAAGTATAATGACATGATGTGAAATTGGATTCGAAAGGAAATTGAAAAATACCTAAAAACTAACAAAATTATCAACAATCACATGTTTTTTTATATTATTTGTTATACTAGGTTTAATGATCAATATACCTGGTATAATGACACGAGCTAAAACTAAATTCTAAAGGAAGGAAAGAAAAACATAAAAACAAACAAAATTAAGACAATCACAACACGATCATCATACTTAAAACATTGATGATTCGAAGATAAACATTAAAGGAAATTTCTAACTACTTCACTAAAAAAATCTAATAGCTTTCATTTTCAAGTGATAGTTCTTGTCCACTGCTCTCTTCTAGATGGTAGTATGTTTTTCATCCAGTAGCTCATCTGCAAAAAAGAAATACATCAAATATTTGATTAAATACTGAAATGAGAATGACAAGAATAGGAGTTTGGCTAGTTAATGCCACAACAATTACCTTGCCTTCACCAGTTTTTGCAGCTACTGCATACACTTCACTTTCCTCCAATAATGCATCATCAACTTTAATATCTTGATAGGTGACATTTAGAATAACTTTGTTCCCTTCATCAACTGGTGACTAAGAACACCTTAAACAATTTTACAGTCATAAACAAAAGCAACCTTCTAGATCGTGTTTAAAACATAAGATTTGATATGGAACAAAAAAATAAAGGACATAAAAACTCAATGAAATCGGGAAAAATATGTTCAATTGTTACTATAAGAACATGATCATATAGAAAGAAAATAAAATTAGATCTGTAAAATCATATCTGAAAACACTAATTCACAACTAAAAATCATAGAAGACAACCTAAAATCACATGAACAATACTCAATCATGAGTACAAAAGAACAATCTAAATCGTGACCCAGAGAAAGATGAAGAGAAGATCAAACAAATCGTTTTCTTAATAGATCTAAACAAATTGTAATAAATTGAAGGAGTAAAGCAAATCAGAACAAACGGAATCAACAAATCTAAACAAGTCGGAACAAATCGAATGAGAAAGCAAATCGGAACAAATCGAAAACGAAAATCAACAAATCAATAAACTATACCTCAGTTGTAAAATCATAAGAAGAAAAAAGATGAAAAGAAATCAAAGAAGTAAGCAAAAAGAAGATATCAGAGACGCAAGAGGGAGGAAGAAGAAATCTATAGAGAGAAAGAGATGGAAAGATCTGTAATGAGAGAGAGATAGGGTGAAAAACAAAAAAAGGTAAAAAGCAAAAACATAAATTTAAAAAAGGAAGATAAGCAAAATTATTATCTCTTTGCATTAAAAGGAAAAATACTTTATCAAAAGAGGGGATCCACTTGTATTTCCCAATGTTTTAACTGCGTGAGTAGTTTAGGACTTGATTCTGCGGTTCGAAAATTTTTATATAATTCGGAATATATGGTAAACGTTGTTGATAATATGTTGCTTGCTTGTGGCAAGTTCTTGTTCGGAAGAAATTAAAATAGTTGTTTTCTTTATGAATGGATGGCTTTTGTGGAAAATTTATCATGCTTTTTGGAATGTTATTTAAACAGATGTCGTAACCGTTGTCCCTTTTTTTATACAGGCCAGTTACTAACAGGGCTGAACTCGAACATTATGATCCTTTTTTTGCCAAAATCTTTGAATCGTACGTCTATTGAGCAGTTTCGGCCTATTGAGATGGGAAATTTTTGTTTCAAAGATTAAAACGAAGATCTTGGCTGATAGGTTATCAAATTACTCGAATTTTATACCTAGAACAAGCCAATCTAGTTGGTGACTATTTCCTAGACTAGTAATTCTATTCATTAGTCTTTTAAGCTCTCACCTTTCATGAAAAATCAATATTGTGCGCGGCTTTCAGCTTATACGTTATCTATTTACAAAGAGCTTCACTAGAAGCCTCTACCCACCGCCATTATTTGTGTTTGGATATAGCTAGAGTAAGTAACCAATGTAGTAGAACTATGAAATGAGTCTAATGTGTTGTGTAATGTGTGAGTTAATTAAGAAGTGTCATAATTGAGTGAAGAGTAAACCTGAGCACGAGTCCGTTGACCCACGAGACCTGTCCATGCCCGCTTTTCATGGGATAGGCTTGGATAAGGTGATTGGAGATTAAACCCGACCCGGCCTGAACCCGAAGCGGCCCGAGTAAAATATATGTCGGGCTTGGTTTTAATAATAAAACCCAAGCCCGGCCCGTCCTGCCCGAAATAATAATTATTATGTTAAAAATATATAATTGTTATATACATTTAAAGTAAACAAAATTATATGGTTGAAAATTTTCATATTTTTTGCTAAAGTTTAACATTTAAACTCAATTTTATGACTTATACTACAAATATATTTAGAATTATTTTTTCACAATTATTTTTTAGTAATAAATTTTAATTTTTTTTAGTTGAAACAATT
>CATIWQ010493328.1:0-16009 GCA_949673415.1 Euphorbia schlechtendalii
CATTATGACACATAGACATATCATAAACTTCGAAATAGAAAGTATAAGTAGAAAGCAAAGTAAAGTTGTAAGGTATGCAAGTGAAAGCTAAAGTTGATCAAACCGTATCCACTCTTTAATGGGAGTCATCAATTCCCACAATTCCTACGTCTGCTTTGAATTCGGTATCGGCACGTACAGAAACTCTGCTAAGATGCTATTCTTTGCGAATATCGAACAAACAAATATTGAAGAACGAAAACTTTTATTGATAAGTGATTTAGTACACTTATCCAACAATCGCTTAAGAATATAGAGAAATCTAGTGATCGAAATAAGGATTCGAATCACTTAAACATTTTCTCGCTAACACTTATGAACGTAGCGAACTTTCTATTTATACACACAGTATATCTCTCTCTATAATTGCACTCTAATGTTCTCTCTGGTGGTCCACGAAATTTGTAAGGTTTGGAGCCCTATTTATAGAGTTCGAAGGGTTATGTCTATCTAAACAAAGGGTTGTGTCCATTGGTGAATGATAGCATCTCTTCATTGTGATTGTTTGAGAAGCTTTGATATAATCCACAATGGATAGGCACCTTTTCATGATTGGTTGATTTCTGATAGGTGTCTAATCGTTGGTAGTTGATGGCGGTTGATCATGCTTATCTGGCGGTTGGTAGTTAAGAAGATAAAACCAGAAAATCGTTCAAGTTGCGATTGTAAATCTTTATTTGGCAAACTTCTATTTCTGAAGTGTACAAGTAGCGATCGCAAATGATTGTCATGACTATGAATTGAGTTTTTCTTCAGAATTCTTCTTGCAACTTCACCGATCTTTGACAGCTTCGATCCTAAGCCAAATCTTTAAGTTCCACGCATCTTTTTGCACCTTTTTTCACTCTTTTTTTTATAGAATTCCACTTTTAATCATTTTACTCCCAAGATTTACCTAGTATCTGCATTGGCATAAAAAACTACATGCCACGTAAAATCTTTTATATGAAGTATAAAAATGACTTAATTTATAGTGTTTAATGTGTAATATTAATATGATATTAAGTGTAATTATACACTTATCAGCATATTTAGAATTGCAAAAATAAATAAGCATAATTAGAAACCACTTACCTGAAAATGCTTTGATATTGAGATTGCTCATCTCCATTTATCATTTCAAGTGACAAGTTCTTGGCTCTATATGCTTTTTGAAAACCAACAATGAGACTATTGTCCCTCCCAAACTGATCAATCAATGCTTGGACCTTCCAATCTTGGTCTGATCTAAAGCTCTTTACATATCTCTTAACAATTCATTTATAAGTACAATGAAAGTTTGAACATACTTTTGGACAAGTATGGATAAAATAACCACTTCTGATTTGGAAAGATAGATTATTTTGATCATTTCTATCAACTTTTGATGCATATACCCTCCATTTGTACTTCTCACTTACACAAATAGATTCAACAAACAATATTATATTCCTCTTGAATTTTACTTGAAATCTGTTGTCGATTCCGTGGTTTCTACATGCTTCTTTGAATTGTCCCCTTGAACTGAATAACATCCCAATCTCAAACGTTGGGTTTTCAATGTCTTTTCCGTGGAACTCGGAAAACCTTACATGATTTTCATCATTTGAATTTGAATCGGTGTTTAACTGATCAGAATCTTCATACTCCGATTCATTTTCTTCAACTCTAAAGTTCATTAATGTATCCAAACCACTTTTATTCATTATCTCATTAGTTTCACTCAGCCTTTCAATAAATTCCCTATTTTGTACATGACTGCCACTAGTATTTACTCTCTCTTCAGGTCCTCCGGGATTGTAAAAAGGTGCCCCATTTAGAGCATGATGCACTCCACTAGCAAGGTCTTCATCCTCATCCTCTAGCATATAGTCCAGATCAATGAATTCATCTTCGTGTGCATCCTCATCTTAAGATGGTATACAAACAATTTCAGTTATCAACGTGTATAGTATACATAACAAACAATAGACAATGATAACATAAAATTTTACCTTCATTTGTTGTACCAATAAAGTTATAATCTTCACTATCATTTCTAATGTCTTCTGTTACATGATCAAAATTTTCTGCTTCACAAAAAAATATGCACTAATGAACTACAAGTTCTTGTTTAACTATTACAAAGCAAGTTAAGACCCTAGATAAAAAACAACCAAGTAATGGGCAAGAGAAAACAATTATTTCCGATATTCTATTTGTTAAGTTGAATCCTACGCTTAAGATATTTTGTAAGTTTTCTATTAATTTTATTGTTCGTATTGAGAGATATTAAGCCAAATATAAGCAAGAAATCTAAATTAGACCATAGGTGCTTAAAATATTAAGTAATGACAAAAGAAAACAGTGAGACAGAAAACCATAAAAAAGCAACTGACCTTCCATCGCTTTTTTCCACTTTCTCACAACAGATTCATACACTTTATTAATTTCTCTTGCAACTTGGTCCACATTCACATGAAAAAAAAATTTCCCATTATCTGACACTAAAAATTCATATAATATATATGAGGATAGATATCAAACGGTAATCACCTCTGTTCTGCTTTTTCTTTCTTAGCCCGATATGTTGTCTTCTTTTAATTCTTCCGAAACTGAATTTGGTTGTGCTTTGGTGTATTTTTGCTTTCCTTGATTAGGGTATGCTGTCAAAGAAAGAAAAAGAAGACAAAACGAATCTGGAAAAGATATAAGAATTAATTGTAGGGTTAAACAGTAATCAAAATATAAATTTGGGATAATATAAATAAAAAAATCAATATTTATCTGCTAATAAAAAAAGTCAAAGGTTATATTGAAGATAAAAAATGATTATGACCATAATGTTACTGAAGTATAAAGTTGATGTACCATTATGTCAAGTTTTGAAGTTGATGTACCATTATGTTAGTAAAGTAAAAGTTTATGTACTGTTGATGATTTTAACCCAAAAAATGTGGAAGAGGATTGGGGGAAAAGACACCGTAGATCCTTAAAAAATGGGGTTTGGGGAATGGAAAATGGGGAAAATGGTTGGACTTGTTTACACGAACACTACTCTATTTTAAAAAAGTATATATTGTTTATCTACAATGTGGTGATAGGTAGAATAAATGATGCATACTTTTTTTATCACCTGTGAGTGAGTCAATTAGGTCTAAATATTCGATCCAATTTAGGTAATTGGATTTTATTTGAGAATAAATAAGTTCAAAGACTTTATTGTAAATATAGGAACTTAAAGGAGTTATTTTCAATTATAATCTACACAAGGGCCTATGTGCAATAATTGATAATTTTCATTCTTTATAGATGTTGGATTGAACGAAAATATATTGATGAAACTTTCATTCTTTATAGATCTTGGACATTGCAAAAGTCGTGGAAACATTCTCTGACACATTGTGAGATATATTCGATTTGGCATTTGATGAGATGTTCTTCAATCTTGGACATGCGAAAAATGTTAGTATCCGATTCAACTACTTTAGATATCCAACCTTTAAAATAAATAGACTTTTCTTTCAAAATATATTTATTTCTCGTTTATGCTCACGTGAATCTCACTAGTTTTTATGTCATGAATTTTTAATATTTTGTATAAATGGTCATATTTTTAATTGTTTATTTTTCTCTTTGAAACTATATCTATATTGATATTTTATTAATTTTTCTATAAGTTTTTAATATAGCTATGACAAGTGTTATAGATATTTTTTTATAATTTACTTATAATATAATTAAGTGTTTTAAACTTTTAACTTATATCTGTATGCCTGTACACAGGTGAATCAGCCCTATAAATAATATAGCAACAAAGTTTTATTATAAAAGCAAAAAAACGTATCTTATAGTTAAATTATAAAATTATTACTTATAATTATATTAAAATTATAAGAACTTTCAACCAAGGACTTAAAATTATATAATGATGTTATTGTTTAGTAATATATATTTTTTATTTATGTTTGTAAGCCACCAATATAGGTTGATCAATTCTATAAATACTAGAGCAACAAATTTTCTGATACAGTAATATAGCTAGAAGTCTACAACACCACATTTTTCAATATTATTGTAGTTGAAATAAATTATACGGTTAAGTGTTTCGCAAGCCTATATAAAATTGTATTTTTTTACTGAAAGAGAGTAGTCAATATATATAGTCAGAAGCAATAATAGTTCTAATCAAAGATGGATAGAAATTTTTTCATGTCCCTCTACATGTTGCAGAATCAACTGCCTTAACTTACAAATGAGTAGCTTGATTCGCAGGCTTGCCAACATAAACGATTCTAATGTTTGAAAAAAACACTAAGAAGGTTCTTCCAATCATTTAGAATAAAACCTATAGGAGCAGCAAAAATAGTGGAATTATTAAAAGCCAACATAACGTTTGAAGCATCTATTTCCAAAACTATGTGGTTCATATTCGGTATTTGAGCCAACTGAACACCTCCCTACAACTCAAAGTCTCCAATTGAAAAGCAATGCCACAGCCATCCAGTAACACAGACCTAGCTGCCACATAGTTGTCGTGACTATCCCGAACAACGCACCCATGGCCCAAAAGATGACCTGACTCAAAGCAGCTCGCATCAACATTGCACTTCACCCAACCAATTGGGGTTTTCCACAAAACCGAGGCCCCTATACTCCCGTTCACATAGCCTTTTTTGTTCGATGCCTTCCACTCTCTTAGGAAGCCCGACCCATGACGAAGAACCTGAGACGCAATTCTGAAATTGTCATTCCATACCCAATGATTACGCCTTGCCCGAATGCTCACATGATACACACAACTTTCTCTACCAAGGCTAACTTATGATCGATACCCACATCCACTAGTATAAAATGTTATCAACAACAACTGGCCAAAACTCGCCAAGAACCTCAGACTAAACAGAAAAAGCGAAGTTACAAGTGACCATAGCATTTAGAAATATAACAGAAATATGGTGTATGACTAACTTCATTAAAAGAATATTAAATCCACCAAGTTTATGTTTGTACTAGTTTTTTTTACTGCATTTCATAAATATACTAGCATTCTACCAGATACTTATTAGGTATATGTCTTTTATTTCATAACTGATGCAAAATAACTCAATTAGACATAGATTTGTCATATAACAACATATGTATACATATTTGGAAGAATTTCTACAAAATTCACGTACAAACCAACATCCTACAAGGTATCTACCAGGTGGAAAAAATGTAAATGCATGTCACGGTTTTTCTCCGTTTCATGTATACATATTAGGAAGAATTTTGACAAAAATTTACATACATACTAGCATCCTACAAGGTATCTACCAGATGGAAGAAAACACAAATACATGCAAATCATGTATCTATCAGGTATTTACCAAATTCCAACCGGATGAGCAAAAAAACATGTAAGAAATTATCTCCATGAAATTTATCTTCAAGTTTTCAATCTTATCATCTAACTTCAAACTAATCATCAGAATTCGAGTTATTCTTCTATTTCCAGATCTAATGAAACAAAATGATTTAGTAAAAAAAAATTTGCAACGATTCAAAATAATACCAACATCCTACCAGACTCTTGCCAGATGAGCAAAAAAATGAAACTGCAAAATCAAATATAGATCTGATAAATAAAAAACATCTTCGATTTCTAGCATTCAAAACATAAATTCAAAAGCTCTAACAAAACAAATAAATTTTGAGTCAAATAAAAAGCTAAATCGCAAATTCTGACTAAACGCAATTGAGCTTAATCAGAATTTAAAATCCGGACTGAAGAGAAAAAAAATGCAAAATAGAAAATGCAACTCTAAATTCCATAGTTGATTCAATCAGTTAATGAGAATAAAAGTGGAAACCTAATCAAAGTTATAAGCAAACTTCCGTAGAAAGAAAAAGGTAAGATCAAGAGAAGAATTCAAAGCAAACTGGAAATCAGATTCTACCAATAATCTACAGATAAGAATAAGAGATAATCAAGAGAGAAAAATTGATAATGAGATAAAATCGATGAACAATGAATGAGAAGAATGAAGGTATTATAGAACGTACAAGGTGAAAATCCTAACTTAAAATGGTTATGGAGTGCAAACATAAGACTGAAGGGTAGAGATGTAAATACATTTCCTAAACCCTACAATTTTAACAAATTCCTTTTTCTTAACGTTGAATTCTCTTGAGATTCATTGTGTTTAAAAAAAAGGTATAACATATCATAATACATCTTATGACATTCTTATACATTTCATGTAGCAAAATGTTGGAAATAACCAATCACCTATGACCAGGTCAAAGGATTTCATCTAGTTTGGGTAACTATATTTCATTGGAGAAAGAATAAATTTAAGGATCTAATTACATTTATATTGAATTTGATGTTATTATTTTTTTTCCGTATATACTTACCGAGGTAGTCATCCGCCTGTAAGCATCTATGAATATCAACTTGGCATACGTATTTAGTGTCCTTGATCTTTATGCACGGAAAAATGTATGATTCAAATAAGTGCTTTCTTATTTTCATCACATACCTATACGATTTCCGTTAACATCCCTATATACTTCCTTAACATACATAAAAGTAACTCACTTGACATAAAAAAAACTATCACGTAGTGTCCACTGCCCACCATTCTTACTCACCCATAACCTAACTTTACCATTTCCATCACTTTCTAGTTTTTCATGAAAGTTGTAACTTTCATACATAACTTTATTACGTTGTTTATAGCTTTCCGTTACATTTATACACATTATTCTAATAATTATATGTCTACATTTTCAACATCTTTCCATTAATTTAACATATTCCAACTTTGTATACATTTTCTCTGACTTTTTCATGTAATCTGTAAATTTTCCGTAATTAAAAAAAACTAACATTCCTATGCTTTTTCCTTGAAAACTCGGTGAACAAAATTTGAAAAAAATATATCAGTATAAATATAGTTTTGGATGAAAAAACAACATAAAATTATAGGCCTAATACATCTACACCCCCCTAAAGTTGATTCAGAAAGCTGGATGTCACCCTGAAGTTACCAAAGAGCCAAATACCCCCCTTAAGTCGGCAATTTTGAACCAATTAACCCGTGACGTGACAATCTACGTGGTAAAGTAAGAGTCATCTAGCACGTTGAATGAATTAAATAAATAAAAAGAGGTAAAATGATAATATTCAAGTTGGAATGAGGGAGTTGATTGATTTGAAATTGCCAACTTAAAGGGAGTGTTTGGCCTTTTTGTAACCGTGTAAGTTGGAATGAAGGGGTTAATTGGTTTGAAATTGTCAACTTAAGGGGGTATCTGGTCTTTTGTAACTTTAGGGTGATATTCGGTTTTCTTAACCAACTTTAGGGGAGTGTTAATGTATTAAGCCAAAATTATATAAATGAGAAATATAATGATATAAAATAGGTAACCAGTATCTTAACCTAGGGATCAAGCGTGAATTTTATGAAAAGAAAAAAAAAAGATAATGTTTAATTTTATTCTTTCAAATTTTAAAAATATTTTAGATAAACGAAATATTTTAAAAATATTACAAATTACAATTATAATATATTTTAAACCGTGAACTTTATTTTGGCAGCATAAAAAAAAAAAAAAAATTTTATATCTGCTATTGTGAGATCATGCTATCATATTAGTTAAAAATAAAAATTATATTCGTATAAGTGAAAACATTAATGTGAACTTCCTAAATATTTCTAAACTAGTTTGGATTCACAAGAATAAATATAAAGACAATAAATTCATGGATATTTACTTCCATAATGAAATTTCATTTATATTTCCTAATCATTCTTAAATGAAAAATGATTCTCTCAATTTGGAATTTAATGCATTTGTACATTTAAATTAATAATTAATTTTAGTTGTTTATGGAGTTCACGATGCAAATAAATCTTAACCACTAAAACTGAATAATGGTTGAAATTGACTGAAATTTACAAATGTACAAAGTTACTAATTTTCTTAATCATTCTTAAATTGATAAATATTCCCTAAATTTGGAATGGGTACATGTTATAAAACAACCTTTAACTCAATACAATAAAGAATTAAATAAGATAGAGAGAATATGGAATAAACTTTGTATTTCTAAATATCAGTTGGTCAATTACAATAAGAGATACTACATCTATATATAAGATATATAAAGGGGAAAGATAAATACAAATATTAATGATACAAATCTGATTACAGTTTAAGTCAATGAAAATAATTGGACATCAAGTCCTTTATTTGGAAATGACTTCTAACACTCCTGTTGATGAATGAGACACTACCTCATTAAAAACCTTATCAAGGAAAAACCCTTTGAGATAAAAACCTTGATCAAGGCAAAAAGAGTGCAATGTTTACTCCCCTGCTCACAAGAGTACTACAAATCTTTGAGACGACACATTATGATGCTATAAACCAACTTCTTGAATATTGTTGAAGGTAAGACTTTGATGAACAAGTCTGCTAATTTGTTGCATGAACGAATTTGTTGAACGCTTATTTCATCATTCTTTTCAAGGTCGCGAGTAAAGAAAATATTTGGTGAAATATGTTTAATTATATCTCATTTAATGTAGCATTCCTTTAGTTGAGCAATACATGCAACATTACCTTCATATATTGTCGTCAGATATTCTTTAACCTTTGATTTTCACATGCATTTCAGATATGCTTTGTTGATGATCTTAACTACACATTCACGACTGGTCTCATGAATTGCAATTAATTCTGTATGATTTGAGAAAGTAGTTATTGTTTGTTTCGTGGAACACCAAGATATAGCATTCCATATGTGAACAGATAACCGGTTTTGGATAGAGATTTATGTGGTTTAGATAAATATCTCGCATCCACATATCCACCTAAGTCGAGCTTGGATTCATATGAATATAATAAACCCAAATCAATGGTTCCTTGAAGATAACACATTATGTGTTTAATTCAATTCCAATGTCTTTGAGTAGGTGCAACGTTGAATCTTGATAATAAATGAACCGAGAAAGCAATATCATGTTTTATATTATTAACAAGATACACTTTAATGCGCATATTTATGGTAATTCAGAACTAATAACATCTTCATTATCTTCTCGAGGGCGGAATGAGTCATTTTTCACATCAAGTGATCATATGACCATTAGATTACTCAATGGATGTGCTTTGTCCATATTAAATTGTTTCAGGATCTTTTGAGTTTAATTTGACTGATATATCAAATTCCTTTATCTAGGTGTTCAATTTGTAAAACAAGACAAAATTCTATCTTTCCAAGATCTTTCATCTCAAATTTTCTTTTCAAAGAATCTACAACTTTTGGAATCTCTTTAGGAGTTCTATGATATTTAAATCACCAACATAAATTGAGATGATAGTGAATGTCGATCTTGAATTTGATCCTTTTGATAACATTCTTTCAATAAATATTCACTAAGACGATTATACCACATGCGCCCAGACCGTTTTAGTCCATATAATGATCTTTGCAATTTTATCGAATAAAGCTCTTGTTTGCCATAATTTTTTTGGAAATTTCAATCCTTCAGTGATTTTCATGTAAATTTCATTATCAAGCAAGCCATATAGATAAGCTGTGACAACATCATTAAATGCATTTGTAAATTTTGTTTCACTGCTAAACTAATAAGATAACTAAAAATTATTGCATCTACTACAGGAGAGAATATGTCTCATCAAAATCAATCCCTAGTCTTTCAGGAAAAACTTTGTGCAACAAGTCTTGCCTTATATCTCACTTCATTTTTCTCATTTCTCTTTCTCACAAAACTCATTTATGTACCACAGGTTTTATATCTTCTGGTGTTCAAATACAGGTCAGAAAAGTTTACGTTTGTCAAAAGATTTTAATTTTTCTTGAATTACATCTTGTCATTTTAGTCAATCACTTCTATCCTTACATTCTTGAAGAGATTGTGGTTCTTGATCCATATGTTCATTCTCAATATTCATTGCAACATTAAATGCAAAAAAAGGACCGATAATCATTTCATCTCGATTCCATCCTTTTTTATACTAGTGTAATTTATTTGAATTTCTTTGTTTCCAAGCACTTCAGGTGCTTGTACTTCTTCAGAAAGTGTATTTATATTAGTAATATTATCCTTAAAGGAATTATCTATATTGTCGACAATTTTCCTTTTTTCGAGGATTTGTATCCTTTGAACCAATTGGTCATCCACACTTCAGGTGTGTTAAAACACTATTGTTTTAGAAATTTCAATACATATTGGTGTGTTCACTGTTGTTATATATAGTTTTTTCATGCGTTTTTGCTCGACAAGTGCATCGGGAAATCTATTTGTTAAATTTTGTAGATGGATTATCTTTTGAACTTCTGGTCCAAAAACCTTTGACTTAAAAATCTATATGCAATATAATGATTGAGATAATGATGAAACATTCCAAAATTTCCTTTCCACTTTCTCCCCCTAGTTTTGGATAATTGTTTTCATCATATGATATTCTGCAAAATGTAAATATATTGGCTGAATTACAAAAAACTAATTTGTATTGGAAAGTACATTATAGCTTGTTTGTCTTTAAACATTTAAGAGATAATGCACACAATATTGCATTTCCTTACGCTGATGTAGGATTTGTTCGCATAATTAAATATCGTGCAATGAATTGCAGACATTTAATAAATGATTCTATTTTACCATTTTGAGTATGAACATGTGACCATTAAAACACTTTAAATGTTTGTACTTTTTTAGGAAGTTTAATTACATTAATAACTAAATAATTCACATCATGGTGAATTAGTCCACATATATCACATTGTATGTAATGATTAAATTCCAACCTTTCTCTTAAAAGGTTTTATTATCAAATTCTTTGTGAACAATCAACGTAAAACAATTCATTATGTTGAAGAAACTTTTGCTTCTTCAATAATATGCTCATGTGCATTTCTATAATTTATCTCATCATTTTTCGAACCGTGATGATCGAGTCCATCTTGTCAAATTCTCAAGTATATAAATATATAAACATTTGGTTTATAGTTACATTGACCTTGATCATATCAATAAACCTGGTTTTAATACAATATTCATACTTGTGTTTAAATTTTTGTGAAAACTTGTGAAAATAATGCATTATTTATAATAACTCTTTGCACCATTGTACATTAATACTATCTATCTCTTTAGGAGCATTCAATAAATTTTGTGTTACTGATATCGTGGTAACAAGTAGAACTGTTGGTCCAAGACAGCTTAATATTAACAGCAGAGAGGGGGGGAGGTGAATGCTTTACTTGGTTCTTTTTAGATTTTATAAAAATATTTTTCCAAGTTCAGTTTTTAGATGCGTGCTGAGTGAAATGAGCTGAGCTGGGTCTAAAAATTATAAATTACTCAGCTTCGCTAGCGTAGTTTATCTTCAATCGTTGTTGAGTACTTTACTTAGCTCGGATTGGCTTTTCAAGCAAAACTTGTAAAATAGAGAGAATGATTAATGAGTAAAAAGCAATAAAGACAAGCAACAAAGGTTAGAAAAGCATCAAAGGAATATTCCGTTCCTCACAGAAGCTGTACTGACACCTTTTTGTTGTGAGGATCATTTGAATATCTTCTTTAATTTTGGTGCCTTTTCTCTTGAAAAGCATAAAAGGAATATTCCATTCCTCACAGAAGCCGTTAAACACATTTGTATAATTATATTTCTCTAAGTATCAATATACTCAGCTTTTATAAATAAAAGCTACTCAGCTTCGCTGAGTCTATATCTTATAAAAATGTAATACTAGGCTGTACTCTAAGCCATAACTTAATTAATCACTCAGTAAACTGAGTTGTTTTACCTTAAACAAACTCAAGTAAACTTGATTAATTAAGAGTCTACTTAGTAGACAATTAATTTCACTATCCTAGACAGTTTGTTATTTCCAAAACATTTAAGTACTATTAACTTGGGTTCAACAATCTCCCCCATTTTTTATCAGATAACAAACCATGTAGTAGAAGAGGTAAATTGACTAAATAGTTTAAAGATATAGAGAAACATGATAGATGATGTAAGACTCCCCCATGCTGAGTGAAATCCATAGTCAGTGTGGACTCCCCCATACTGAGTGGATTTTTTTCATTCAGCTCAGCTCCCCATACTTAGAGGAATTTTCTTTGATTTGGGACTTTGTCTTACTTCCAACTTTTCTTTGAGTTGGTCTTTACATTTATTCTTGCAACAGTTTATTAGTAGAAATAGCATACATACACAACAGATAAGAAGTTAAGAAGCTCTTAACTTAGATGGACAAAAACTTGTAATATTTTCATTGAGAACAAAATTCTTAGTCAGTATACAAATTGTGTTTTAAACTAAGTGATTACAATTTGAGGTCATATTACAAGTCTAGCTTATACTACAACTATTTACAAAACTACGAAGAGGATGAGCTACCTTTGGGACGAGTAGAAGAGTGGTGATGTTGATGTTGTTGTTGAATACTGAGAAGCCATCCTCGAAAGCATCTTCTACTACTTTCTACCCCTTTGAAATGTGGTCCTTCACAATTCCTTCCAGGCACAAATTAAAAGAGTCGATTGTAGCTTGGAAGTCCTCTTGCTTGCTAATGATGTTTGGAGAGATTTCTGGTTCGAGCTGTTCTTTACCCTTGAGTGTTAGGATGTCATGATCATTAAGCTCTTCTAGAAGCAGATGATGGCATCGGGTAAGATGGGAAATTTGATCGAATCCTTAATAGGTGAACTATTGGAAGCATTGCAGCAAACCTCTGAAGTTCGAAGTAGAAAGAGCAATCTTCAATTTTTCCTCCATGTTAATTATCCTTGGGTAAAAGTTGTGAATTGTCTTTGTAGTGAACTCTATATCCCTTGAATCATACATCATAACGATGATTAACTGATCTATATTCCTTTGCACATCAATGATCCTATCCTTGATAACGTTCAGCTTCTTATGCATGGAGAGTCCGTCCTAGTCAAGTGACTTAGTAGGTTCCGAAAATAGCTTACCCATAGCATCAAAGAGAGTCTTCTACGATTTCTTGACCTTATTGTCAGTCTTGTCATTGATAAGCTTGTAGGAAGACTCCAACTTCTCATCCAAAGCATCACGATTTAGCGAAGGTTTTTCAACCTTCCCAGTCTCCTCAACAACCTTTAAAACTCTATCCACTTTCTTATCATAGTTCACCATTAGCTTAGACATACTCTCTAACAGCTTGGCCATGTGGTGACTTATATCCTTGGTGACTTCCACCTCTTTTAGCACATTCTCTATCTTCTTATCCGTGCTCTTCTTTATTTTGGTTTGTTCTTCACCAAACTTTTGAAACTGTGTAGCTTGAGTTACCATTGTTGCATTCAAGCTACTCAGCTGCTTAATAGCTAGATCAATATTACCCTTTATCTTACTTGCTACGATTTTAACAAGAGTAGTAGACGTGAAATAGATGTGATAGTTACATTGAGTTGAGCTGCGAAATCAGATAAGCCGGTAAGGATAAAAGCTATCTTGTTCACTAGGCTTTTGGCCCTCTCTTTCACCAAGTGGTTATGAATTGTAAACAAGCTTCCTTGAATCTTTTCAAACTCCTCGAAGTAGATTAATTCAGAGGGAATACTTGAGTGTTCATCGAACTCAGGTAGCTTAGCCTTAGCTTTCATGGACAAGTCCGTCAATTCTTAAGACAGTAGCAATTTGCTTATAGGTCCATGTAACTCAGCATCATATTTAAGTGTTGGGAATTTCTTTCTTACCATGATGGATGAATTGGCCAAGTCCTTTTAGATTGGCTTGCTGTTGGAGGGAGGTACTTCACTAGTTGTAAAATTTACCTTAGTACCTTCCTCATTTTCCTTTCCATGCTAAGCAAAGTTCTCAGCTTCAACAAATTCTCTAATTTGAGGGATTAGAGGGGTAGATTATGGGTTTGAAGAAAGGTTTGGTTCAGAAGTTTGTACATTTGAAGAAGTTGGGATTGATTTAGATTTTACAGGAGAAGGGATTATAGGTGTTTCAATGTTAGAGGTAGGAGGGGGTGAGAAAGAATCTTGAGGTTGAATAGGAGAGGAAGGAGTATAATCAGGAGAATTTACAGTTTGTTGAGTTTGAGGAGGAGAATTTACAGGAGAGGTTGGTATTTGGGAATATACAAGAGTAGGGATTGAAGGATTCACAATAGAGGTAGGTTTTTCAGGATTTACAGAAGATATGGGGGAAGGATTTAAAGGTATCTGTGATCGATTGACCAAAGGATGGCTGTGAGAACTAGATTTTGTACCAGCTTGCGTGTTCAATGATGACGGTTTTTGGAGATTTAATCCTTGAATCACACAAGTTTTGACTGTTCAAATGATCTTCAAATGGGAGCTCTCCTTGTAAAAAAATAATGTTTTGGGCCCTAAATAAATATTTAGGACCGTAAAAAAAATATTTTAAACCCTAAAAGTGAAATTTCAAAGGCTTAAAATATTTTTTAACTATTTAAATAAATATTTAATGGTTCGGAATAATTTAATTAAATCGTTTTTTAATAAAAGAAAATATATGTGTGTGTGTGTGTATATATATATAAGAAAAATTAAATATAAAAAAATATAATAAGAAAATTAAATCCGAGGCTGATTGGCCTTGCCGCTAAATCCGTTTTTTTATTTACAAGGGGAATTTCCATTGGAATGAGGACCAAAAAATTTTACGAAGATTATTTTTTCTCTTGACAAAACGAAGAGAATTTTTACTGAAAAAAATTATTTTTCTTGAGGAAATAATTCTTACTTTTATTCACCTTTCTTTCAAATATTCTTTGATTATTTTTGGGTTTAAAACAAGTTTGAATTCCAGATTTAATTATTTTTAAATTAATTTCTTTTATCATTTTTTTCTCAAAAATCCTTAGATATTCTCAGACCTAAAACAAATTTAGAGTTTGAGTCTGATTATATTTGGGATAAAAATAAAATATTTTCACATACAAAAGCAAACTAAAAAGAATGAGGAGCACTCCAGAAAATCAAGCAGATTTGTCGACGTTGATTCACAACAAAAATGTAAATCTCTGAGTTCCTAGAGCTGTTTTTTCCTGTGTCTACTATGTTACTTATTTATTTTTTTTTCTCCTAATTTTTGAGACGGACTCGATTTTATCATCGACCTATGATTTATGTTATTCCTTTTATTGTTTAAATTTATTTTATTAATTCTTTTTGTTTATTTATTTAATTATCAGTTTATATATTTTATTATGTCATTTTCTTTTATTTTTTATCTCTTCTTTTAATTATTTAATTGTGGAGATTCCTCAAAATACATGTTAGAATACCCCCACGAAAGGAATTAAAATTTTTTTCCAGATGACAGGCCTCACATGTTTGCCATGCGATCATTTTCACTAAATAAAAATTAGCAATATATTTGTAATTAAAATGAATTGTTTTCTTCCAAAATAAGAATTTTTAACCGCCGATATTTTAATTAGACCACACGGGCCTCTTCAAAATCAAATCGAACATTGATCGCAAGGTTTTGACTCTAATGACTATGAGGGGTTATATTATAAAATGAAGCCAAAAACCTTGTTCCCCACTTTTCTACCAATAAGATAAAAGTTCAAAATTCGAATAGGTGTTGTCAATACCGCTTATACTAAATAGAAAAATGGTGACCACTGCAAGTATACAGTTATGATGTAGTTTTAAAAGATATCGATCCCACAGGGAAGGACCATCTCTAAAGATCAACAAGAGAAACAGAATAAAGAAAATAAATAGATTTGATTTTAGTTGGGAGGATTGGAATGATGGATGAATAGATAAATGTATGAAAGATTAGAAAAGATAAAAGTATATAAATTTTCCCTGCCAACAAGTATAGCAAAGAAAACATGCATGGTCATCAAAGATATTACGTTCACTAGATTAATTTAACAGACTCGGTTCTAGACACTCATATATTCAATTATTCACCGCATTGCAACACATGAAATGACATTTCTAAATCTAGTGCAAATGAATTAAGA
>CATIWQ010493352.1:0-34807 GCA_949673415.1 Euphorbia schlechtendalii
GAGTGGGATGGAAGAAGGGGTGGTGGTGGTAACGAGAGTGAGATGGGGGAGGAGGTGGCGGAGGAGGTGTGGAGAAAGTGATGGTAATATTAGTGGTAGCGTGGTGGTAGCAAGAACGGGATGGAGGTGGTGGTGGCGAGATGGATGAGGTGGTGGTGGTGGAGTGGAGGTGGTGGTGGTGGTGGTGGTAACATGAGTGAGGTGGTAATGATGGTGGTAATAGTGAAGGATGTTAAATGATAGAGCAATGGAAAATGTTCTCATCTTTTTTACGGGAAACTTTTTCCTTTATTTTCACTAAATTTTCATTTTGACTTGCACAATATTTTCCTTTGACTTATTTTCCATGGCAAACAAACACTGGAAAATCTAGAAAATATCTTCCTGGACAATATCTTCCTGGATAATATTTTCCTTGTAAACAAACGGGACCTTAATGTTTACTTATTTACAAATTAGTCAATGCGTTCTACAAAAAGACTCTTTTCTCCGCTTCTCTAATCGTGATTCCCCTTCCCCTTCCTGCATTTTCAGAGATTCTGCCACAAAGTTTGTGTTCGATTTCTTCTTCCGACTTTGTCCATAATTTCCTTCCTTTTCCAATCACATCTCCTCCTCCTCCTCTTGTTGTTGTTGCTTCTCTTGTCGCTACTTCTCCTTCAATCTCTACGTTTCCTTTCGATTTCTTCTTCCTCATTTGTCCATGGTTTCATTCCTCGTCCAATCGCATATCCTCCTTTTGTCACCGCTGCTCCTCCTTTTACCGTCGTTGCTCCTCCAATCTTTGCACCAACATCGGCTGCTAGTCCTCCAATCGTTGCTCCTCTCTTGTAATTTCTTATTGTTTTTCCCTTTTCTTTTGGATCTGTTTTGTTTCCATGTGAAATTGACACGTTTTGATCGACAAGAAGAAAATGAGCAAAGTAATTAATTCTTTTGGTTCCTTTATTCAATTTTTAACAAATTTCTAACATTATGTATTCTAACAGGATTTCAATATGTAAATTGTTTTACTAGGTTTCTAACATATTTGAGCTGAAAAACATAATAATTAAAAAAATCTTAGAATCCTACTGGAAACCCGTATAAAACATATAAATAATTTACTAGATTTCTAATAGATTTGTAACATATTCTTAATAAATTGATTTGTAACATATTTTCTAATAGGATTCTAATATATTTTTAACATAAAAGAAATTTTGTAAATAAAGTTCACGAATTTACACTTTTATGAATGGGTAATTAAACCATATGCCCACAAAATTAGATTTTATTGTTTTTACAACAATGAGAAATTAATATTTAGTTTGTCATTTTATTATATTTTTTTTATTTTACCGTTATTCTCTTGTAATCACCCTCTCTCCTATTTATTTTTAATTTCGCAACTTCAAACCTCCATATCTCACAAATCGTTGATTTTTTTAATCGACGCTTTGAAATATTTTATTCGTCTTAATTTTATCTTTAATATGACATATATTTTGAATTTTTCGAAAAAATAAAAAAACTTATCGCAATCTTATACATAGTATAATAGCTATGTAATAAAAAAATATTTTTTCATGGAGACGTTATACAATGTATAAGAGTGGTATAATGTGTTTTAAAAAAGAATATATAGAATATATTATACCACTCTTAAATCATGTATAATGCATTCATGAAAAAACAGTAAAAACGAGTATTATACAATTATTATACTATGTATAAGACTACTGCAAATTATAGTTTTACTAGAAAGTGAATTTTGTTGTAAACATAATCACTATTATACCATATATAAGAGCTTTCATATCAGGTTTAAGGTCTTCATACCATGATTTTTACGGGAAAATCAATCATGTTATGAACATAAAGGAGAAGAAAAATCCATAAGAATTTATCATACAACTATATACCATTTATAACGCTTTTATGAAAAGGCAGTAAAAACGACATTATACCACAATTATCCACTGTATAAGATTGCAAAACATTAAATTTTTTTTCAAAAAAATCAATGTGTATGCCATTTAAAAAATAAAATTAAGATGATCAAAATATTTTACAGCGTCAGTTTGAAAAAATAAACGGTTTGGGAAATATAGACGTTTAAAGTTTCAAAATTCAAATTAAATATCATAGAGAAAAGTATCTATAAGGCTTAAAAATTGATAAAAGGAAAAAATGTTTCCCCATGTAAAAAATGAGTTCGGATAATTTTGTCTCCTATGACCTAAGTAAAGAAACCAATTGGGTCTGGCGATTTTTTTCCCATTAATATGTCGTAGAGCAATCGGGGTATTTTTATTCCATTACATTTTTTCCAGAATTCTGACTTTTTAATTTTATAAAATTAAAAGTTTGTAAAAACTAATTATAAGAAAATATGACAGTAAATACTAAAATTTTAACACTAACCTTAATTTGCAGTGTTTTCCGGCCTACTACTATAACATCACTTGGCCCAAAACTAGCCTGCGCTGCCCCAATCATGTGGACCCATTTAATGATCCAAAGGTCCAATCTATGTTTATCGTTTACGATCAACAACGAGCGACGTTTAAGCATCTTTAATTATTACTAGACTTGTTCGTCGGGCGGGCCGGGCCGGGTTCGGGTCGGGTTTGACGGGTTTTTCATAAAAAACGTTAACCCGAGTCTGGTCCAAGCCCGTACTTTTAAACTTCAGGCTCGGGTCGGGTTAATAAGGTCATTCCCAAGTCCGACCCAAACCTATGAATATCTTATTTTTTATTAATTTTTTTATTAAATTAATAGAAAAATATAAAAAAAAAATCAAAATATGTTTAAATTTTAAATATAATTGCATTGTTTACTTAAAATGTTTAATATTTAGTAACATTCTTTGTAGCCAAGTATAAAAATTTAATAGAATAAAATATAAAATCTTAAAATAATAATAAATTTAATGTATAAATATATAATAAATATATAAAATTATTCGTCGGGCCGGGCTTAGGTATTTATATAAAAACCAAGCCCGGCCCATAAATCTTCGAGCTTTGACGGGCTCGGGCCTAGTTTTTTAAAAAAATGCGTGTCCAAGCCCGCGAACAGGTCTAATTATTACTAGTACTGTTGAATTATCGTTTAAGCATCTTTAATTATTACTAGTACTTTTGAATTATTATTGATGCGTTGTAACCGTCGTTACTATGCACATTATTGATGTTACTACGCAGTATTATGCGTGGGATCCTATATTTCCTATTATTTACGGTTTGTGCCATTGAATTTTCCTATAAATAGGATTCAATTTTTCTTATTCATCACACCTCATAGATAAGAAATAAAATCTCTTTCATATTCTCTATCTGCTTCTCTTCTTATAGTTATAATATTCTTGCAGTTATATTTTATTTTCAACACATTATCAACACGATGCTCTAACCGATTGAGGTAATAGGCCTAGTGGCCATGGCTGCTGCTGCTACCAATTACTTGTCCAAAAGAGGTCTTCCTTCTGCTTCTTGCAACCCGTCTTCCGCCTTTTTCCAAAACACGACTTTGCTCTGTCAACGATTTCACTCAAAAAGAAAAGGGGGATTTGACTTTTTCGAGTTGTAACTTCAAGTTTCCTCCGTTCATTGTGATATTCCCGGTACCAGAATCTCGCCGGGGTTTAGTTCTTTCTCAAATATTTGGTTCGTTTAACTTGGATCTGCCTTCGGAAGTCTGTTCAAATTACTGGCGTAAACTGGGGATTTCGATGAATAGTGAAGTGGTACTATTCATGTACTATTCACCTGAAAAGTGATGTGGTTACTATTCACGGTTACTATTTACACATACGTATACGATACTATACACACACTACAAGAAATTTTGCATTTTATGACGCATTGAAACCGTCATAAAAACATGTTTTTTCATCATTGTAGATAAAAGGTGACGAAAAGTCATAGGCTTCGTCATAGTATGTCCGTCGTAATTTGTGTATGTGACATTTTTTCAGTTCGTCATTAGAATTTTGTTTTTATATGACGAAAAACTACAAGTGTCACGGTATTTTTTTGTTTTTGTGATGCTAATTTTGTCATTTTATCAATAATTTTTTGTCACGTTATAATACCTTTCGTCACTGCAATTAAGTTTTTAAATGACGAATTGTGTATTCGTTTTTTGTTTTAGTGACGCTTTTCAAGTGAGTACTTAATATACATGATTTTAGTGACAAATTAGTAGTCATAAATAACACAGACATTTGTCACTATAAAATGTAAATTGTCACCATAACACAATATTTTGTGACAAAATAATATTATCACAATATGTATATTTGTGGAGACATTTGTGTACATCATTAAATGTACAATATTGTCATAGTAGTATATAATTTGTGACATTTTTTTAACTTCATGAGAGATTAACTTAAATGACAAAAGTATGTAAATTGTCATTGCATAACAATAATAATTTATGACCAAATTATAATTGTCAATTTTACATTTGTGAAAAAATATTTAAGCCATGTACAAATCTTTTCGTAAGTAAATAACAATAATAATATATGACCATGACAATATTTATCTTATTATTTATAAATACATATCTTGAAATCATTACAAAACGCTATACATTACTAATGAAATAAAATAACAATCTAATGTGATAAATGAAAATGCAAAAATGTCCCTTGATGCTTCATCCCATGCTATCACCACATAAATTGTAAATCAAATGCCCTGAAAAAAAAATAATGGTATAGTTTTACAATGAAAATCTAAAATCAAAACAAGTTTTTTAACAATTATGTATTGACCTCAAGTATGCTGAAATGATGGTATAGTCTTACAATAAAATAATAAAAACGAAAATTAGAATCTCAAATACAAAATAGAAAAACTCACCAACACTAGTCTGACATTATAGACATCTATAATAAATTGAAACTCTATTGATTAGAACCCAAACCCATGGCATATGCAAATACAACGCACATCTAATATTGTAGAAACCATATTTGATACATAAAGATTTAATATTCAAAAATATATCTTAAAACCCCAAATTTCACATACCAGTAATCTGGATTAATTGGAACTTTTCCAATTTCGCCAATGAATGCAACAACATCATTAATTAGGTTTAAGTTCCTTCCCGACTCAAGTTTACACTTTGCAACCATTCTTCCAATGGAGAGATGAAAGATTAAAAAAAGGTATAAATTGATGTGTAGGCTATGACCGAAGCAAAGAAGAAGGGGAAAGAATAGGTGGTTGAGGGAAATAAATTCATTGATAGCCAAATTATAGGCGAGAATAATGCAGAGATTGATAGAGGAGATGAACGGTTAGAAACGGCAATAGAGTAAAGAAAAAAATTAGTAATCAGCAGTGTTCTAGGGTTCAGGCGGTTTATATAAGGTTGATGTAGGGTTAGCTTTTTAATGGGCCGCATTTAGATAATATGTGTATTGTACACATCAAAATATATAAAATATTAAATGAGTATTTTTTTTTATCTTTCCTATTTAGCTAAATCTAACGTCTTATTTCTTTGGTCCTTTTTAATAGAATAAGTTTAAGATGAATTGTTAATTTATTTTTTTTTTCACTTTGTAATGTATACAGAATCTATGTAAAATAGTAAGTAATTAAATATACTATATTTTGGGTAAACTACGAAAAAGTGCATTTCAGTTTTTAAGAGTTTGGATGGAGAATCATGAAGGGAATGTAATTTAAACTCGGTAAAAAAGAAAATAGTTATTATTAAATCATGATATATTTAAAGGTG
This sequence comes from Euphorbia schlechtendalii, assembly GCA_949673415.1. Lineage (NCBI taxonomy): Eukaryota > Viridiplantae > Streptophyta > Magnoliopsida > Malpighiales > Euphorbiaceae > Euphorbia > Euphorbia schlechtendalii. The sequence continues at coordinate 5,749 of CATIWQ010493352.1, forward strand.
ATATAATAATTTTGTTCACAATTTTTTTAAACTGGTGAACAAAATACTACAAACCTCAATGATAAAATTTGAATTGTTTTTATAAGTGCTCATATAATGTTGTTTTCAAATATTAAGAATATATTAAACTCTACAAAAAAATAGAGAATAACAGGAAAAAAATAAAAATTATATAAGATTATGTTTTCATATGTAAAAGTAATCAAATGGTAATTTTTATAGTTTTTTCAAAATGTTTTTTATTGGTCTCAATTAAACATGATTTTAACTCTTAATTAAGAAAAAGAATGTCTTCGCATATAAATAATACTAATTAAATTTAATACATTTATTTAAAATTAAGCTAATTTTGAAAATGTATCAATAGAAATCATGTCAGGGATTAAGGAATCCATAAGTTATTTATGTTATTTTAACCATGTATTTTTTTTTGTTTTTCAAAAAAAAAAAACCATGTATTGTTTTTAATGTAGCAAGACATTATATATTACAAAATTACAAATAAGTACATTTTCTCAACATTAGGTTAAATTACTTTATTAAGTCAAATAAAGACATGTTATGTATTATATTACTAGATTGGCAATACATTAATATCAGGACACATATATCATCACAAAAAATATTATAAATAGTGACAACATACAATTGTCATGTAACAATCGTCTAGTGACATCGGCTATATTTCGTCACGATATATAATAAAAATACATGACAAAATCAAAATATTGTCACTTTACATAAAATACATGACAAAATTAAAATTATCGTTTTAATTTTTATTAAACAGTGACATAAAATATTGTTATTAAAATATTACAAATTGTGACGATTTAAAATCATCACTAATTATAATAATAGTGACAGTTTTTGTATGTTGTCATAAAATAAATTAAACATCATGACAAATATTTAATAATGTCACTATAACAGAAATTATATGACAACAATTAATTTGTCGCATTATTGATTGTCCAATGATGACGGTCTGAAAAGTCATAAAACATTATTTTTTATTATGATGAAATTTTTATCACTAATTTACTTCACCTTGTCATGATAAAGATTTGCCTCCAAATTTTTTTATAAATTTTTTACCTCCAAAATTATAAGTGACGCTATTTACATAATCGTCACAAAATTAGACAATAAGTGACAATATTTCATATTATTAGCGACAAAAATAAATTTGTCTTACAAAATATATCAATAATGACGAACCTTATTATTTGTCACCATAAAGCTACTAAATATGACGAAAATTGTGTGCGTAGCAAAAAAATCGTCATAAAATGCTATATTTCTTGTAGTGATATACTTATACTGTATATAATACAAATACGTATACAGTTACTATTTACATATACGTATTGATAACTATTTACGTATATGGTTACTATTCACATGAATAGTGAAAATTTACTGAATAAAGATTTTGTTTAGAAGTAATAGAATCGGCCACAGAAATGGTCGTAGTCATGGTAGAAGATATGATAATAATAATTCCCACCAGAAGTAAAAAAATAATTATAGCCACCAGAAGTGTAACAGTTTAATGAAAAAATGCTTTGTTAAAAAACAATGGACATGTTTTATCAAATCAAATATATTCCCTGAAGTGAATTTGATATATTTCCTTAAGTGAATATTTTATTATTATGAAAATTTTATATAATGGTAAATTTGTAGTCATTAATATAATTAAATAACCACCTGAAGTGGAAATTGAAATTGGGCATATGATACCCAGCACCAATAAAAAAATGACTACAATGAAAAAAAAATTTATAACTGACTGCTAACATTTTTATTTTTACTTGTTAATTTTATTATTGCTTACTTTAATATATTTGTTATATTATATAAATAGTCGACTATTAAAGATCCTGCAGATCTTTATTAAATTATAATAATAATTATTTACGATAACAGTCAATTTTATATGACTGCGCTAGCAATTTTCACTTGAAGTGAAGAGTCAAATTGACGATAATAATGACCACTAGAAGTGGAATATCAAGGAAATTAAATATTTTCCAGTATCAATTGATATCAATGATAATAGATCAAATGTCATATTCCAGAAATGAGTGTTATCATTATATTGGTAACACACAGAGTGTTGAATGCTCCAGAAGAGCTAAGTATTAATGTATTAAGGGGATAACAATTGTTAAAAGCTCAAATAAGTTGAATATTTTTTTTATGCTCCAGAAGAGCCAAGTATTAATTAAGGGGATAACAATTGTTAAAAGTTCAAATAAGTTGAATATTTTCCTACTAATATGGGTAATATAAAAGTTACCATTATATCTTATATCATGATATAATACAGGCTCCAGAAGAGTTGATAATTTATTAAATGCTCAAAGAGGCGAAATATTTTTCCACTCTAAAATGGGTGAAACAATTGTTACCACAAAATCGGGTAAAACAAAAATGGTTGAAGGCTCCGGAAGAGCTAATATTATGTTGCAAAAGAGAACAAAACTTATTATAAATAATGCATTGTTTTCCCCGAATTCTCACAGAAATTTATTAAGTTTTAAAGATATTCACAGAAATGGATATCAAATTGAAACTGAGAAAGAAGACAACAAAGAATGTCTTCATATTACAAAAATTATTTCAAGTAAGAAATGTATACTTGAAAAATTTTATACTCTTTCATCTGATTTGTACTACACGTATATTAATATGATTGAGGTAAATATGACTATAAACCAGAAGTTTATAGATTCAGATACATATAAAATTTGGCATGAACGACTAGGTCATCTTGGTTCGATAATGATGAGAAAAATTATTGAAAATGCACATGGGCATCCGTTGAAAAACCAGAAGTTTATTCAACATAATAAATTTTTCTGTGCTGCTTGTTCGCAAATGAAAATTGAAAATGAAACCTTCCAAAAGTAAGGTTGGAATTGATTTCTATTCTTACAATGTGATACATGTAGATTAGTTAATCTACAATGTGATGTCACATGTTTGCTGGAGAATTACATTCCATACATTTAATGATTTGTTTATAAATTGGGATAAAAGTTGAACATCCTGTAGTATATGTTCATACATAAAATGGTCTAGCAGAATCATTTATTAAGCGTTTACAATTAATTGCACGACCATTAATTATGCGAACAAATCTCCCTAGTACAGTATGGGGATATGCAATATTACATGCAGCATCGCTTATTTGTTTGAGATCAACAAGCTATCATGATTATTCTCCCCTACAATTAGTTTTTGGTCATGAGCCTAATATTTCTCATCTTAGAGTTTTTGGCTGTGCGGTATATGTACCAATTGCTCCACCACAAAGGACTAAAATGGGTCCTCAAAGGAGATTAGGAATTTATGTTGGCTATGAATCTCTTTCAATAATTAAATATCTTGAGCCATTAACTGAAAATATGTTTACTGCATGCTTTGCAGATTGTCATTTTGATGAAAGCACTTTCTCAAAATTAGGGGGAGAGAATAGAATTATAATTTTGGAAATGAAATTAATTTGGAGTGTTCCGTCACTTTCTCATATGGATCTTAAATCAAATGATTCTGAACTTGAAGTTCAAAGAATAATTCATCTTCAAAATTTAGCAAATCTGCTACATGCACTTGCTAATCCTAAATGAGTAACGAAATCGTATATACCGGCAGTAGCTACGCCAATTCGTATTGAAGTTCCTGAAGAACAACCTGCTAATAATGCATTGACACGCTTGAAGCGTGGATGACCTATTGGTTAAAAGAATAAAAATCCTAGAAAAAGGAGATTTATTGAAAATGAAGATACTCTTGTTGAGGATATAAATGTTAATACACGTCCAAAAGAAGTGCAAGTATCTGAAGTACAAACACCTGAAGTTGTTGAAAATGAAGAGATTCAAATAAATTATATTAATAATGAGAAAAGATGGAACAGAGACAAAACAATTGTAGACCATAGTTTTGCTTATAATGTGGCAATAGCTATTGAAAATGACAATATGGATCATGAACCACAATCTATTCAAGAATGTTAAAATAGAAATGATTGGCAAAAATGGAAAGAAACAATTCAAGCAGAGTTGAATTCTCTTGAAAAACGAAATGTATTTGGACCTGTAGTTCAAACACTACAAGATGTAAAACCTGTTGGTTATAAATGGGTTTTTGTAAGAAAGAGAAATGAGAAAAATGAAATAGTAAGATATAAAGCTAGATTGGTTGCACAAGGTTTTTCCTAAAGACCTGGGATTGATTATGAAGAAACATATTCTTCAGTGGTAGATGTAATAACTTTTAGATAACTTTACAAATGCACTTAATGGATGTTGTTACAACTTATCTTTATGGTTCACTTGATAATGATATTTATATGAAAATCTTTGAAGGATTAAAAATACCAGAAAAATGTGACAAATGAGAACTTTACTCCATTAAATTGCAAAGATCATTGTATGGATTAAAACAATCTGGTTGCATGTGGTATAATCGACTAAGTGAATATTTATTGAAATATGGTTATAAATATGATCCAATTTGTCCTTGTGTTTTTATAAAAAGATCGGGATCTAATTTTATTATCATCTCAACATATGTTGATGACTTAAATATCATTGGAACTTCAAAAGAGATTCCAAAAGCAGTTGATTCTTTAAAGTGACTGAATTTGAGATGAAATATCTAGGAAAGATAAAATTATGTCTTGATTTACAAATTGAGCACCTAGAAAATGAGCTTTTGGTGCATCAATCAAATTATACACAAAAGATCCTAAAACGTTTTAATATGGAAAAAGCACATTCATTAAGCAACCTAATGGTTGTACGATCACTTGATGTGAAAAAGGATATTTTTCATCGTCGAGAAAATAATGAAGAAGTACTTGGTCCTGAAGTACCATGTCTTAGCTCAATAGGTGCCTTAATGTATCTTGCTAATAATACAAGGCCAGATATTGCATTTTCTATCAATTTGTTATCAAGATATAGTGCCGCACCTACACGAGGACATTGGAATGGAATTAAACATATAATGCTCTATCTTCGTGGAACTATTGATTTGGGCTTATTTTACTAATATGAACCCAAGCCAGAATTAATCGGATATGCAGATGCCGGTTATTTATCTGATCCACATAAAGCTCGATCTCAGACATGCTACTTATTCACATATGGAGGAACAGCTATATCTTGGAGATCTACAAAGCAGACTATTACGGCAAATTTCTCAAATCATGTAGAATTAATAGCAATTCATGAAGCAAGTCGTGAATGTGTATGGCTGATATCATTAATTAAGCATATTCGAGAAGCATGTGGAAAAGTAACAACTAAAGAAGATCCAACAACAATATATGAAAACAATGCTGATTGTATTACCCAGTTAAAGGAATGATACGTTAAAGGAGATAGAACAAAATATATTTCATCAAAATTTTTCTTCACTCATGATCTTGAAAAGAATAGTGAAATCGGTATTCAACAAATCCGCTCTTGCAACAATTTAGCAGATTTATTTACTAAGGCTTTACCTTCCTCAACTTTCAAGAAACTAGTTTATAGCGTTGGCATGCTTCGTCTTAAGGATTTTCAGTCAACTTGCAAACAAGGGGAGTAAACACTGTACTCCTTTTCCCTTAACTAAGGTTTTTGTCCCACTGAGTTTTTCTTTGGTAAGGTTTTTAACGAGGCAGTGTCCCATTCGCAAAATTTACGCATCAAGGGGGAGTATTGAATTATTATTGATGCGTAAGTAGTAGCCGCCGGCTACTATGCGCATTATTGATGTTACTATGCAGTAGTATACGCGGGACCCTATGTTTCCTATTATTTACGGTTTGTGCCATTGAGTTTTCTTATAAATAGGATTCAATTTTTCTTATTCATCACACCTCAGAGATAAGAAATAAAATCTCTTTCATATTCTCTCTCTACTTCTCTTCTTATAGTTATAATATTCTTACAGTTATACTTTATTTCCAACAAGTACAACTTAAAAGAGTAAAGGACAAAGTCATTATTACGAGGTCAAATTATATTTAAGAGCTATAAAAGAAAACTAAAGATTATAAATATTAAAATGTTTGAAGGACTAAATCTAGACAAATAAATTAATATCTACTAACTGTTTATAAATGTATGTTTAATATAATTATTTAAAATATTTTTGGGTTGAATTTTAATTTTTAAAGAAAGTAAAAACAACAAATATATACGATTAATATAATTATTTTTTCATAGGATGAAGAAAATCCTTTGGATAATTAAAATTCATAGAAAATTCAATTCCTTTCACAATGTTTTTCAAGCTTAGAGGTGTGTAAATGGTTCGGTAACCGAATTACCAAACCGAACCAAACTGAAATATTAATTTGGTTCGGTTATTTTAAAAATTCGGTTTGGTTCAGTTTGTAAAATGTTGATATTTCGGTTATTCGGTTCGGTTTTTGTGTTGAAAAAACCGTAATAACCAAACCGAACCGAAATATATATAAACACATAATAAAATTTTATTTTAGTATCACACTCTTATTCCTCTTCTCAAAATGCACTCTTATTCTTTGTTGTGTCTCTACTAAGTCATTTAATCCATTGTAATACTTATATTGGATGTCCATTTTATTTTTTAAGTGTTAGAATTTGCAATTTTTGTTAATTAATTTAAAATTTCGATTTGGTTCGGTTCGGTTTTTAACCAAACCAAATAATTTATTTTGGTTTAGTTAATTCGATTTGATTCTTATTTGGTTTGGTTCGATTAACAATATTTTCCTTATTTGGTGTTCGGTTAATTCGGTTCGATTTCGACCGAATGCACACCCCTATTCTAGCTAGATACCCTAATCTCATATTATTCCAGCATTACGTAAACTGTTTTCCTCACATTTTTCAATTCAAATTGTTTTCGTTTTCCTCACATTTTTCAATTCAAATTGTTTTCATATGTAAAATTTTACAATATATTTTTTGTTAATAAAAAAATTTTATTTTAAAGAATTCGATACCGGAACTAACATTTTTAAGTAAAATTTGTTATGCATGCATGCATGTATGTGTGTATCATATATAAATAATATTAATGAGAATGAAAAAATAATACATTTAGCAAATAATTTTAAAAGGTAAAGTTCATAATTAGTGAAAGTCTCACTAAATTTTTGAGAATTTTTATCATTCAATTGGAAATATTTTGTAAAATTGTTCGTTTTTGAAGAATATTTCTCACTAATGTCCCAAATTTAATAATATGGCGAAAATAATTTGATGATTGAAACCAAATTGGTTATACTGTAGATGGCACATGAATCTAAATATCAATGAAATGTGGTAGATATTTTTCGAGATTATTGTTTAGAAAAAAAAAATATATATTTGAAGAATTTTCAAAGTGCATAACCAATTGGCCATAGCTAGTTTCCAAATCTTGTAGCTAAATTACAAACAGCAGAACCGCCACGTAGCGGTAGCATTATCCAAGTCAGAAAAAAAGGGACCTACACAACAGAGCTCTTTTACGTAGATAACCTCGAAAGGGTTCCAGTTTGTGGGTGAGATTGAGTGATAAATGTACTACAGGCAAATCGAGAAAAAGAAAATTTATAAAAAGTGCAAGGGTGGGCTTTAAATCAATCAGCCACTAAATCTTTGACACTTGGCATCATCTTTTTCATCTTCCGCATCCAATTTTCCCTTAACTTCATTGCAGCCTCAAATATATTTGTTTTATTTTTTGAGAAAATCAAATCCCACAAGAAATTATAGTGGCTGAGATTGCTCCTCCATGCTCTACTGTATTTCTATTGTTTTCCGACTCACCGATTTCTATCTTCTCTACATGTTCTATTTCTCTCTAGAATCTCACTTTCGATTCCTTCTTTTTCCTGTTCTGTTGTTCATGATCCATTCCGATCCACGAGTGCCAGAAATTTGTGTTCTCATGTGAGTTTCTGGCCAGTCACCGACGAGCTTGATCGGAAGCTCTGCCAATGATTCAACAGTTTCAGCTCACTATGGCTTTACCGGAAGGTACTTTCTCTCTCCATTTCTAGGGATTTTCTCTTCTGTTTGGTTGCTGGGATAATTTACTCAAGAAAATATGATTTCTACTTAGCCTAAATCACTCCTTAATTTGGTTATGTTGAGCTACTATTATCAGAAATTTAATTTCACGAATATTTTAGATTTGAAATCTCGGTTAATGTTTCTCGGCAATCGGAAAGAGGATTTAGGATTTGAAAACTTGTACTGAAAATTTATCAATTTATTTGAAGGTGGATGAATATTAGTGATTGTTGATTACTGATTCAAGTTTCCTTTTCTTTCCTTTTTTGTCACTTTCTAAAGGATTTGGCATCTACGCGTTCGTTTTGGTGAGGATTCTGAATAAAGGAATTTACAAGCTGGTGGATTCTTATGATTCTTAAATTCTTAGGGAGTTCATATTATGTTTACATCATATGAATCAGTTGCCATTCACCGTGTGTGTGAATTGGCGTCCTAATTGCTCAAATACGGATCTCTATCGATTGTTGTGTTGTTTTTTTTTCTTTTTTTTGCAGTAACATTCACTTACAAGGTGTTCTGGAGTTCAAAAACAACGGCTCTACTCCTAGCTTCAGCTGTTGCAAGAAATGTACATAGATTTCAATTTTATCCATTGTTCATTAGAGAGGATCTGAAGCAGCGTTGGTTGCTGGGGTTTAGAAATGGATGCATATTCCTCTGGAGAAGACTTGGTAATCAAGGTGAAGTTGCTTTTCTCTATTGTTTCGTCACTTGTTTTCTTCTTTTGTAAATTGAAGTGGTGAAATTAGCCTTGAACTATCTAATTTTTGAAGTTGCATCAATGATAGACTAGAAAACCTTATACAATTACCAAGCAACGTGAACGATGGACTGTGGAGGAGCACGACAGGTTCCTAGAAGCTTTAAAACTGTATGGTCGAGCTTGGCAACGAATAGAAGGTCATAATTTGCAGTTATTTATTTATTTGTAATGCGACATCGATTTTGTTTTACTTTTCATTTTTTATTAATGTCTATTTGAATAATTAAATGTAGGGAATGATCTGGCTATTCCTATCAGGAATGCCATGAGATGCTATATATTAAGTCTTAATTGGACATGTGTCTCTTCTCTTCTTTGTTGGTGATGCACAGAACATATAGGAACTAAAACTGCAGTCCAGATCAGGAGTCATGCACAGAAGTTTTTTTCAAAGGTCAGAATGCCTTCTTTTCTGGAATTATCAGATCAAAATAGCTGCTCCTATGTATCTCGGTATCATGAAATATTATAATTCTGAAAGCATATATACAATTATCCTGTTTACCCTCTTTTCATTAGTATGTTAGTCAAAGACTCGAAGGTACCAATTTCGTGTTTACCCTCTTTTCATTAGTATGTTAGTCAAAGACTCGAAGGTACCAATTTCGTCTTGATTATATTTTCATGCATAAGATGTCTTTTGGAATCGTTATGTACAAGTATATCTTATAAACTGTTGGGATCTTGGCTATGCTATAATGCTAAATATTGTTGCCTTTAAATGAAATCAGTTTTTTTATTATTTTGATAACAAAGAAATTGAATAGGTTTGGTGTTTGAATCCATGAACATCTCTTTGTGTAGTTTCCCTGTTGAGCTTTTGTTTCCTTTGTTTCAGAATAAGAGTAGAGTACATAAAAGTTCTTACGACAACTGAACTGCCTTCAGACACTTCTCTGGATAGGCATAAGCTTAAATGACACATAAATGCCATCTCTCTAATGATATGCGGTAGACTAAAGTGTAGACATCCGGTTATGACAAAAAAATACAATGGATAATGGTACATATTTAGTAATAGCAATAACAGATATTTAATAGACCTGATGCATATTGCATATGATAACATAATGCTACTTTACTGTCACCTCGAATTTGGAATTGATGATTTCACTGAACTACATGTGGTGATAAAAGGTGTCAGTTCACTAGAAATATATATGTATATAAGGAACTAAAAGCTTTTGGGTATAAAGAGCAATGAACCTTTGCACATTATATGACTTTTTCAGTACATAATTTTTTTCTATGGCTAGAAAGTTCAAAAACTTATGAAATTCGCATGTGAATTTAGATGCTCTGCATGCACAGTTTTTTTTGTTGTTTCATCTGACATGGCATTTGTGGATTTAGGAGTAAGCAGTAAGATATCTCAGTTGCAATTTGGTTGTATTGGTTGAATTTTTCTCTTAAGCATGATTAACGTAGTGAATATTTTGTTTGCAGCTGGAGAAGGGGGCTGTCATTAAAGGTGTTCCTATGGGACATCTTGACATAGACATTCCACCTCCACGTCCTAAAAGGAAACCAAGTAATCCTTACCCTCGAAAGAGTGGTGTTGGTCCTGCCCCATATCATGTAGCTCAGAATGATAGAAAGCTTCCAATTCCAGTTTCTCCTCCACACTGTAAACAAGTGCTGGACTTGGAGAAAGAACCACTGCCCGAGGTGAAGATGTCTCTCTATCTCCCCTGTTTTTTTTACCTGATTTTGTTTACTTGGCATAACATTTTTATATGAGTTCAGAAACATAATAGAGAAGAAGATAAGCTAAAAAATGTAAAGGGGAAGGAGGTTGACAGTAGCTCAGAAGTCCTTACCATCCTCCAAGATGTTCACTGCTCTTCAGTTTCTTCTATGAACAAGAAGTCCTTACCACCAACTACAGAGGCACTAAGAAATACATATTCTTTCAGGGAATTTGTGCCCCCAATAATGAATGGGGTACATGTACTCGAAGGAAACCAAAAGTTGGACAAGCCTGATGCTAAACAGACTCTGAACGAAAATGGTTCTAGTAATGCTTCAAAAACAGAATCTTGCGGTGCATTGCCAACAGACGAGATGGAGGGAGTACAAAATTATCCTAGGCATAATCATGTGCATGTACTAACTCCTTCAGATGTGACTTTCCAAGATCCTAGATTTCACCCTTTCAGAGAAGTTAATGGCCATCCCAGTTTTCACTCAACAGCATCTGCTACTGCTGAACTCCAAGATAATGAACCAAGATCTTCTGCACAATCATTTTTAAATTTCCCCCCTCCTTTGAATTCAACTCACCATACTCAGGATGACTATAGATCATTTCTCCATGCCTCTTCTGCATTTTCAAATCTTGTTGTCTCCACACTGTTGCAAAATCCTGCAGCAACCTTAGCAGCTACTTTTTGGCCCTATGCTAATGTGGAAACTAATACGAATTCCCCAGCAAGTTCCCAAGTAGGAGGTTTTCTACCAAGGCAAATAAACTCTGCTCCCAGTATGGCCGCCATTGCAACTGCTACTGTAGCAGCAGCTACAGCGTGGTGGGCAGCTCATGGCCTACTCCCCCTTTGTGCTCCTGCCTTTACCTGCCCTCCAACTGCAATTCCATCAGCAGATGCTGACCAAAATGAAACTGCTTCGGAAAACCCTCCCGTTCTAGATCAGCCACTGGATATAACAAAATTTGAAGCAGGGCAAGCTAAAATTCCGGCCTCCAAGTCACCAATTTTGTCATTGTCTGAATCCAATGAGAGTGGCGCTCCAAAGCATAATATTGGACCAAAAGCTACTGATCATGAGACAGCAGCAGCAACAAATGGGATTCATGGTATAGGAAAAGCCAACAACAGAAAACAGGTGGACCGTTCTTCGTGTGGTTCAAACACATCTGGGAGTGAAGGGGAGACAGATGCACTGGAGAAGCTTCAGAAAGACAAGGAAGAGTCTAAAGAAGCAGATGGAAATCATGCAGCTACTGAGTCTAATAATAGTCGCCGCAGTAGAAGTAGCAGCAACATCAGTGATCCTTGGAAGGAGGTCTCTGAAGAGGTAATTGTTGGTTATACACTTGTTATATTCGTTTGAGTGCTAGAAAATTGACAAGAACCAAAATTAATGAACAAACTGTTAACAGAAAATGCAATGGATAGAAAACTTGATGGGTCTGTGTGTGTGCCTATAATAATAGTTATCTCCACAATATAATGGCAATTTTCTCTAGTGTTAGACAAGCCAAGTACAATTTTTTTACTTGCAAAAGGTTGAATAAAAATAAATCAAGAAGAATGAAGAAAAATCTTATCATAATTTAGAAAACTGTGCTGCAAACCTTTTTGTATTATATATGTCAGGATCACAAAACTGGCTTTTGGTAGTTATAATTAACTCAAAACCGTGTGGAAGTTGATCTAATTGAAATTGCAGATGTAGATTAAACATTAAACATGACCAAATACAACCAGATCTTATGCTATCTGGGCTGCTGACTAACAAAGGTCTTGCAGGCCAGCTTGATCTTTAACTTGTTTCGTAAATTTTATCACTTCCATTTAACATGGTTTGCATGATCTTTTTTTCTCAATTTTCTTTGCTTTAAAATACTTTAATGAACATTTAATATCAGTATATCACAAGTGTAAATGTACTTATTCTCCTTCTGGTGTTATATGCTTTAACTCATGGTATTTGGATAATGAAATTTGAGGATGCATCCTCATTAATATTTGAAAAACCCAGTAATTAGGTAAGTAAATATGATTCAGAAGAAATTCAAATAGTTGTCATATTGGTTACAAGAGAAGAATAGAGCTTAACAATCCGTCTTTTTGCGTACCATCTGAACATTTTGTGAGTAATGCACCAGGGACGGCTGGCTTTTCAAGCGCTCTTCACCAGAGAGAAGCTGCCGCAGAGTTTTTCTCCTCCACATGATCAAGACGATGACAATGATGAAACAGCCTCCCCATTGAATCTCAACACCAACATAGGGCTTCACTGTAACCAACAAGAAGCAGAGAAGATTACAGTTGATTGTAAATACGATGAAGGGCTGCTGGAAATTGGGCTTGGACATGGAAAGCTGAAGCCTCGTAGAACAGGATTCAAACCTTACAAAAGGTGTTCAATGGAGGCCAAAGAAAACAGGACAGGTGAGGAGAAGTGCCCAAAGAGAATGTGTGTGGAACGGGAACCTTCAACTTGATATTGCACGTCTAATTTATGAGTTTATCTATTTTACATTCCTGTTATATTTACAGCTCACAAGACTTATCATGTAGTGTGTTTGTGTAACATATATTCTACATTGGATCATTCGAACCAACCTCCGACTGCATTTAGAGATATTTGAGCAAAACAATTCAAATTATATTCATAGATATTTGTTTGATACCAAAAAGAAAATATTCCGCGTAAATGTTTTATTTTCTTTTCATGTATGTTTAATGAGTATATGTGGGATTGACAGGAATATATTCTAATGAAAAAGCAATAACATTTATTTTCATTTATGCTCACCGCGAATGGAATAAAATGGTATGCATTTGATTAACAATAATTATAATTACAAAAAAGAGTTGACAAAAAAATATCAATCAATGGATTAGTAATAATAATAGGATGAAAAAAAAATAGATCAACATGTTCCGACGTGGAGACAACTACCCACGCGTTTTCCTCCTTTTTCAATAGAATCTACTAATTTAGAAAAAACGGTAGGTCAGTCTAAAAAAGAGAATGGCAGGTAAATTCTCTTACAGTCTCAAAAGGAAATTGAATAAGGTAAACATTTTGGTAGTATTACTTTTCATGTCTTCATTGTAGCCATTTTTATTTTATTATTTCAGTTTCCTCTCCTACAAATTGTGACATATTAAAGTGAAGTTATTGGATATATATGTGATGTTGGAGTGGATATAACACATTTAATTTTTTCGATCGTTTTTCTTTTTCAAATTAAAAAAAAAATTTGAGCTGGAATCTTCTTAACAGTCATGATTTTATTTCTAAAACATAATGGAATAAACTTAACAAGTTACCCATGCAAAGTTATATTGTAAACCAAAACACGAGTTAGTGTAAATTCTTAATTATTCCTGTACGTGACACATACAAACATGATCTACTTGTTACTTGTATGTATATGTTGCTAATGAGATGCAAACAGTTCAATTGAGAAAAACATTCAATGAAAAATGGACCTTAACATTTCCTCTGTCGAGAAAATTTGAAGAATGTCTTAATAATAAGCGATAAAGTAATATCATGCAACGTGAATAATCAGTTATTAAAGATTAATTTCTTTAGCGAGTTTAACAAAAAAAAAAAAGGATAAGAAGGCTACGTTCACTCCACATCAGACACCATGCTTTTGACCTTTCCTTTATTTTCAATCTGTCTTCTACTCCTTCATTTGATTTCCTCAAACATAATATTATATATATACTCCCCCTGCGAACCCTTCCTTCATCCCCTTCTCTCTTATATACTTCTCTTCTTTCTTCATTATCGAGGTATGTTTCTTCATTCTTTTCATTCATCGCGCTGCAAGGTCTCAATCTTTGCTGTTGTACCATTAATTTTGTACCTCTTGTGGAAACTTTGCCTCTATTGTTTTAATTGGACGCAAGCTTCTTAAAACGCAGCTTTATATTCATGTGGTGATCATGGTGGATTTGTTATTGCTCTTTTCCTTCTTTTTATTTCACCTTTTTTGGATATCGCAATCGATCTTATGATCGACAAATCCATTTTTTAGGTATTGAGTACTAGATGATCTTTAAGACTCTGATTGCGATTGATGATCACTTTTTGGCATTTGTGTCATCCGCTGACTCTTGGAGAGATAGAATGGATACGATAATGTGCTTTTGGTGTCAAATGATCAATAAACTGATTTTGCTAGACAAGACGAATCGAGGAATTTGCATAGTTGCTTGATGTTGATCCTTGATTTCATTTGTTAGGACTTGTTTTGTTGTTTATTGATTTTGCATTTACAATTGAGCTTCGTGGATCAGTAAGGTTCTTACAACCTCAACATTGATACATCAGAATGTATTGATTTCTTCTGTTTTCAGATGGATGACGAATCGAACGCAAGGGAACCACGAGCACCTAAACTAAATGAGAGGATCCTTTCGTCTATGTCTAAGAGAACTGTTGCCGCACATCCTTGGCATGATCTTGAAATAGGTATGCGGTATTTTTCTCTTTTTGTGTGTGTATCTGCTCACTGGTGCAGAATAACTGATGTTGCTGCAACATGAATTTTATTTACAGGTCCAGGAGCACCTCATGTCTTCAATGTTGTAAGTTCTTGCCCCGTCTTTATTTACTAACTTGAGCTGCTTTTTTGTGAAATATCATCTTCCTGGTGGTAGATTTTGATTGTTGAATGATCTTACAGGTGGTTGAGATCACTAAGGGAAGCAAGGTCAAATACGAGCTGGATAAGAAAACAGGACTTATCAAGGTATGGGTGAATTTAATTTGATTACTATGTTAAATCATAATGCTCGCTTCGCACCAATTCTCTCTTGGAAGATATCTGAAGATTTGTCAGCTATACTCGAATTATTAGGTTGATCGAGTCTTGTACTCGTCTGTTGTCTACCCTCACAACTATGGTTTTATCCCTCGCACCCTGTGTGAAGACAACGATCCCTTGGATGTTTTGGTTCTCATGCAGGTGATTTTTGTGTGCTCATATTTATCTCATTATTTTGTTTTGTGATTTCCAATATCGTATTGCAATCATCCTCATTTATGCTCAACTTGGTATTGACATTGCAATGAATTGTTGATTTAAACAGGAGCCTGTCATTCCCGGTTGTTTTCTGCGAGCCAGGGCCATTGGACTTATGCCTATGATTGACCAGGTAAATAATTGAATGGAGCCTAAATTAAAATATAATGCATCAGATTGCTTATTTTTGTAATTTAAGTAATTTGTGTTTTGATTCAGGGAGAGAAAGATGACAAAATCATTGCAGTATGTGCTGATGATCCTGAGTACAAGCACTACACTGACATCAAAGAGTTGGCACCTCACCGTCTTTCCGAGATCCGCCGTTTCTTTGAAGATTGTATGGTCTCTAACATTTTCTTGGTTAAGTTCATCTTAATTTCCTGTTGTTGCTGGGGAATAACTGTCGTGTCTTAACGTATATATGCAGACAAGAAGAATGAGAACAAGGAAGTTGCAGTTAACGACTTCATGCCTGCTAATCACGCAGTTGACGCCATACAGTACTCTATGTAAGTATTTCTTGAATGATCATAAAGATTTGTGCTTTGGACTTTATAAACTGTTGCAATTAATGAACTCAGTTGTGACATTCTATCAATAATTGGCTATGCTATGCAGGGATCTTTATGCTGAGTACATTCTGCACACCCTCAGGCGATAGACAGACAGACAGACAGACCCTATGCAATTGACAAGGGCAGCTTTCAGCAATTTTTGTCCCTTGGGAATTCCTATGTTTTTTAATAAATTGTTTGTTTAACCTCATTTTAAAATTTTGCAACTGAGATGACTATTTATCTCCGCATGTTTAAAAAAATGTCACAAGAAGGAGACTTTGGTAGATGTTTGATTGATGTTTGTACTTCTACAAGTTCAACTTCTAATTGTAGAAAGTACTGATTGTGAGTGCAAATATTTTTTACAACGGAATATGAAGGAACAAAACCTCATTCAAACGAAGCAGGAAATCAAAATGAAAAAAAACTTTTAACAATTGAAAAATTATTTCATTGATCTAATAGAAGTTGACCTGCCTAATCAAAGAGTCGCTAGTTTGATTGCCATGGTATTCAAATGGCAGTTTGCAGTAATATTATCATAATCCGATTGCATTACATAAAAATCATCGCGTTGAATTGAACTGCTTCAGTGCAACTAATCAAATGTAAGATTGCGATGAAGTAAGAGCGTATAGTAGAATCAGATTACACAGCTACTTGCAATATATAACCAAGATTTGAAACTACAAATGCAACAACAACAACATTACCTCAATTGCCTAGCAGGGCTGGGATGAAGTAATAATCATTCTACAATAAAGGCACATGGTTATTATGAGTAGCGTTTATTAAGAAGTTCCAAGAGGAGAAGAGCTGCAGAGTCCTTGGCCTTTTTGACATTGGGCATTGGCTCTCCAATGCATTCATCAGTCCACCCTCTATTCGTTGTATTCACTCTAACTGCAAACGTGAATCTCTTTGCATGGGCAGGCCCACCCTCGTTCACGCACCTACACAATTCCAACTACCTCGTTACTTATACTCATTTCACGCAACTAAATGCATTTCAATAGATCAATCAACGTACCGGTAAAAGGGCATAGGCCAATTTTTTCGCAAGCAGATATCATTCAAGGTCTGCCTAGTGAAAGTATGATTGCTACTTTTCTTCTTCTTCCCATTTTCTCCATCAGCCTTTTCCTTGGCATCCGCTGCTTCCTTCAAAACAGCAAGTGCATTGCGGGCAGCGAGTTTCTGCGCCATTTTCTTTTGGGAATTGTGAGCAACTCCAACTTGGACGCCATCAATCAGAACTTCGACAGTAGCCACATTCCCATTTCGAGTGGCTTTGTATTCCAAGCCTTCAGCCTGTTGCTGGCACCTCTCTTGCAGCTCCCTAACTGGATGCATTGGGAGCGTCTCTGGAGTCACCAATGGGTGCAACAAAGGTTGAAACACCTGCACCCATCAAGATACGATTAAATATTTGTTACAAATTGTGGAAGAACCAATACCACATACCTTCCAGACGACTGAAGTATCTCGTGCACTGTCAAGGAATATAGCACCCGCAATAGACTCAAAAATATCGCCAAGAACCTTTGGAGCTTTGCAATCTCCTAAACCAAAGGAATTGAAACCTGGCTTTGACGATTCTTCTTGAACTTCCTTCACAAAGTCCCTGATCTGAAATGTCAACACCCACTGACTTAGCAAACGCAGAAAGAACATCGAAAGCAGTCACCCCATTGGAGGAAAAAAAAGAAAACAAACCTGCTTTTCAAGGGCACTCGACCCATGGCGAAGATGCAAATGGAGCTTGTGTTTAACAGCAACACGTGCAAAGTTTTCATTGTTTACAGCAGCTGCCCTCAAATCAGTGAGGCGACCTGGGGGAAGATTATCATATGTGAAGAACAAATGCCTTGTAATGAGATGATCCAACACTGCATCGCCAACAAACTCCAACCGTTGATAGCAGGAAACTCCGGAAGATGGCCTTGAAGCATGGGTAATAGCTTCTATTAAAAGGCCCTTGTCATTGAACTTGATGTTGAGGGCACCTTCCAAGGCATCAAAATCAACATTTCTAAGCACACTCTCTGGAATATTGGATGGCCTTATTGCAGAATCCATCTCTTCCTCCTTGTCAAACTCAACCTGGATCCCTATCCACTTCATTAGGTGATTCGCCGCCTTCTTACCACCTTCAACATAGTACACACCAATCAAAGCTTCCACAACATCAGCCAATGTCTTACTGGACAGGACTCTGTAAGAACTGGAGTCACTCTCAAGCTCACCATCCTCGATATCCGAATCCTCAAACGCATCATCAGCATGAATTACTTCTGCTTTATGCGATCTTTCCTTATCAAACAAGGAGGAGTCTTCTCCATCTTTTGTATCCTCATCGAAGACGGGTAACACACCTGGAGCAGCCCATCTTGATGGAGCAAAACGGTCTGCCTGGATGTATGACTGAAGTCCTTTGTTCAATGCATATTGGTAAAGAACCATGTTACTCACCATTTGTTGTCTCATTCTCGTTAGCTGACCCTCGTGTTTCTGCGGGTATTTCAGAAAAAGAAATCGGCTAACAACCCATTTGAGGTAAGCATCCCCTAGAAGTTCTGCTCTCTCGTAGCAGAATGTCTCTTGGCATGAGGCTGCGGTTAATGCTTCCAGGATCTGTAACACAGAGACTTTGAGTTAATTACAAGGTAATTCGCAGTCTTTGCATTTGCGAGATTTCCACTTGAAAAATATACCTTAGAGGAAGGGATAGGAAAGTCGATGATATGTTTGAGTTGAACAGCAAGAAGCATACTTTCAATCCTCCTCATTATTGATGGCAATCTTTGGGCACCTCTAACAAGAGTTCCAGGAAGAGGGTGCACTAAACATAACTCAGGAGGAAGAAACACATAGTATGTCTTATCGAGATTGTCTTCCGATTCCTCTTCAATCGCTAAAGAAAAACAATTCAAAATATCTCCATTTAGCAACAGAAACTACAATTTCAGAGGCAGAACTCATGAACTGAAAACATTTTTGCTCTATAAATCAGAAAAAAATATACATACATTCAGAGTGTTCAAACCGAGGAGATAAAAGATTTTTGCAGCATGAAACACCACGCCCCCTAACTAAAGGTTGTTGCTTGTACATCAAATCAACACCATACCTGTTAAGAACACATAAAAGACAAGACAGCCCAACACAACCTCCCCGTTGCACCAGAAGAACCGCAAGCTTCTCCAATCTGAGTGAACTAATGAACTACTGCCAACAAGTGGCAAGAACAGGGCAGTGATCATAATTGATACTAAATAGTAGTTATCTTATTCCAGAACAGATTCAGAGAAGCTTGCATTTCTTCCAGCACATTGAAGAGTATTGAAGCCATCAAGTCATAGTGTTAAGAATGAAAATACTCCAAACAGGATTAGAGAAACCACCGAAATAATAGAGAAAATAACGGAAATGAAAATATTGATAAGGTTCGTACTTTTGCTTGTAATAATCAGCATAGGAGCTATACTCCAAAGGACCAAGGTAGCCCTCTTTCCTAGGGAAAGAGTTTTCTGAAGTCATGCCATAACATATGGAATCCACATAGAACCTTTTCCCAGAGTGAGCAGCCGTTACAATTCTCCCTACCAAATCTTCAGCATGAAGACTAGTATCGGCCATCATCAATCTGCCATTGGCTAACGAACCTCTGCACACTTCATTTCTATCCCAAGCAGGAACCAATCCAGAAGCTTTTACAACATCAAATTGTGCAACAGCTCCTCTGATACCATAAGTGGGATGTGATTTCTGTCCAAAAGAGACGCCATGACGCAATTTCCCGAAACCATACTCCCTTCTATCTCCACCAAGAGTTCTCTCATTTGTACCAAGGTAAACATCTGGCCGAGCCTTCTGAAGGGGATTGTTCCATGCCTCCGTTTTAATTATTTTCTCAACTAGATCCCAGTCAATTTCTTTCAAATGATCTACACACTTATCGCCAACCATAGGGACAAATAAATATGCTTTTGCAGGATCCCACGGAGTGGTGGAAGGTTCAACATCCACATCCAGAACAATGCTCATCAATCTTACATGAAAACTTTTAAGGGTTGCCAGCTGCACATGATTAAAGCACTGTAAGTGAAATGTCACCCAAAAAGGAGTATATTTATAACTTAAATAGTACAATTTGAACCAACCTGACTTTCACTAATATATACTGGACCCCTGAAGACAAGGGATGCCTTTGTTGTAATGGTTCGAGCGATAAAAAGATCCATCGACATCGATAACACCTATAAAATTTGATGTGATAAGGTAAGCAATTTAAAAAATACTGTTAACATTAGAAACCGAAAGAAGTCAAATTACCTCTGCATCCAGCTCCTTGCCAAAAAGCACTGCAAACTCTGAAACTTGAGTTAAAAATGGATCTTTTGATGTTCCGCTATTTACACATGTAACAGCATACATATAAAGGTGAAGCACTTTGGAGTCATTGCAACCATCTGTTCCACGCAAGATCCAATCTCCCTACAAGATCAGAACAGTGTTAAGCATGCGGATGTGAAATGGAAAACTGAAAATAGAGGAGGTTGTTAGCATGTACAGTAAGATCAAAATTTTTTTTCAGGGAGAAGTCACAAAAACAATTCGATAGAAGATAAACAACGAAAGATGACTTGAAAGTCCAAGTTTATATTATGCTCGCCAGACATCCAAGAAGGAGACATTTTTTAAAAAAATTTGTTAAGCCAACCACTCAACTACAGTCAAACCTCTATAAAAAATTAATAATGTTAGGACCATGAAATTTTATTAATTTAGCAAGGTATTAATTAATCGCGTAAATTAATAATTATTAATTTATAGAGTATGTTGTTTATATCTCTACAATGTGAATATGTATGAAATATATGAATTTAATTAATAAGTATTAATCATGCGTATTAACTAAATTTATGTATTTTCATTGATAAACTTTTAGTATTCCATACATATCTCAAGTTAAATGTATAAATCCACTCAACTAATATAGTTACATGTACTAATATTAACTAAGTTACTAAATAAAGAGAGCTACTACATATAACTCTACAAAACAAGAGAAAAAAATGACTTCTCATCTCAAAGGTATAAAAAAAATCAACCATGACAAATGGTATACGTAGAGAATTATATGAGTACAAACAACAAAATCCAGCATGCACTATATAAAGAGAGATACTGCATATAACTCTACAAAACAAGAGAAAAAAATGATTTCTCATCTCAAAGGTATAAAAAAATCAACCATGACAGATAGTATACGTAGAGAATTATGTGAGTACAAACAACAAAATCCAGCATGCACTCAAAAGCAATTGCAACAATGGATGTCAGAGAAATTTAATTTGCAAGTTAATCAAGCTACAATATCAAATACGATCAAGAAATCAGCAGAGTATCTATCTATCATGACAATGAATGTTGAAGATGTTTTGAACTATCCGGGAGAAAATAACACAAGTTTGGAGTTGCCTACAGATGAACAAATAATTGAAAGTGTTATGGAAAGCAACAAAGAAGATGAAGTGGAAGACGATAGTGTGGAATTAGAACAAGTTTCGCACAAAGTTGCTTTGAAAGCAACAATCACCTTACAACACTTCATTTTACAATATGAGAACCCTACACCGGATTTTCTTAATACTTTAAGAAAAGTCAGAGATAAGATTAAATGGGATATTAATTTTAAAAAGAAACAATTAACATTGAAATTCATAAAAAAACTTATGAATTATATGAAATATGTTTTTACAAATTATGAATTATTAATTTATATGTCAAATGGGACCTATATAAATTTATTTTTTCGTGTTATCTTATAAATTTAGCGAATTATTAATTTACCACGTTGATCCCGACTAGGGACCGGAGAAAGTTATTATTTTAACGAGATTATTAATTTATCGAGTATTAATCTAACAAGGTTCTACCGTAGCATATAGCTTTGAAGCCCTGCAAATGTTCCAAATAATCACAATACTTTCAAATGAGTTGCATTAGTTTGACAAGACCCAACACCATTGGCTAAACTAATAGGGATTACACAACCAATTATATCATGTCAGAAATTATTCAGCTTGTTTATTACATGAATCCACCAAACCGCATTGATTTTTAACAGCTTTGGCAAATTAATCTCCGCTGACCAATCCTCTAGGGGTAAAAGATCAATTTACTTAGAGAATCATGAAAACTTCATCTTACACTGACTTATTCAGCGATACGAAAATATCACGAAAAGTCGAAACATCATAGAGCCATTATGTGACATGTGTCGAGTCATACCTACAACGCATTTTATATGGCTCTCACCAGTTGCCACCATCTGCATCGCGTGACTGGTAAAATTCATCTGGCCGAACGATGTTGATATCCTCGAACTCATTGTCGTCTAAAAGCACAGTGAGGGGAGAAAAAATATCACTACTTCAGAGAATGCTCATCAAAATAATTGAAGGAAATATAGAATCACTACTCTCTGCGCAAGATGATATAAAGTAAGAGGACATAGACTTTGTATTACAATGAAATCAACTGATAATATAAGCAACGCAATGAAATCACTCATTGCTCCCCTGAAACTTTGAAAAGGTCCACGTAGCTCCCTCAACTTGGTAAAAGTGCACCAATTTACCCCCCTGAACGCCACGTGTCATCTTCTGGTTAGTTTGACTTTTCAGAGATGTCATTTTTTATGATTTTTCTGTTTCTAGTCAGAAGTTGACATGTGGCGGTCAAGGGCAAACTGGTGCACTTTTGCCAAGTTGAAGGAGCTACGTAGACTTTTTCACAGTTCAGGGGGGCAATAGGCAAATTGTGACAAATTGAGGGAGCTGGTGATGCATTCGGCCTATAACCAATGTTGGTTTCACAAAATTGAGCATGCAATCAGCAGATGGAAGTTCAAGAAGCAATCTATTTTAAAAGGTAAACTCCATAAGAAAACCTTGTATTATATGCTTAGGATATATATTATTTCCTCATTTTGACATATTAACCAATTCAGCCTATTCTTTTTCCATCAACATGGATGCATGCCTCAACCAGACACTATCTATGTATACATGCTTCATAATTATATGAGGCTAAAAGCCTAAAACCATAGTAATCTCTGTAAACCAACAAAGATTTGGAGATATGATACATTTTCACAGTTTATTAAAACTAAAGATATCCTCATAACAGATGATGGGGTCAAATCACAAATCCAATTAGATGCTCCTAGATTCCAGTGTACTATTTGATGGATAAAAGCCCATTGCAATTCCACATAAAGCTTCAGCAATTATATCAGACCATACATACAATGGAGAAGACATAAATAAGATATATAACCTTTTCTCACGGTCAAAGCCACAACAGCATCATTTTCAACCTGAAAACATACATTGGATCAATGTCAGAAAAATTTTGAACTTCATACCTCACAATAATGCTGCAACAAGCTTTTTAAATACTTTCCGAAAACTTTTCCAATAATTTAACCAAATTTTTAAGAATTTTACATCAAGATTTAAATATATTTCCGAAAAACTTTTCATTTGTTGAGATATTTCAGATATATAGTTCTTGTTTAATTATGAAAAATATTTGCACTTCTCCTAACATATTACTTTTGTTACACAACTTGCATAACTTAAACTTGTCCTTTGATTTAACATTTATTATCCTTTTTTTCTGGCTGACTTCTAAAACCAAGGTCCTCGAATTTAGATCTGTGAAAACATAAAGTATGTTTTTAAAATTTAACCAAAATATTAATACAGTAATTAAGCAATCTATACATAGAAGAGTACATTATAATCTGACAATGACTTTGAATCCTCCAATACTACCCCATTTGGCATAAAGGTAAGTCGCTGATCATTAACCGACTTATCAATCAAGACATGCAGTTTCTGCTTAATATCCAGAATTTTCTCAGAGGGAACACATTGGATAAAGTAAGTTGTCTTATTACGCTTAACCCGTATATACATAGCCTACAAGAATAAAAAAGTAATACTGGTCAGTCCAAGAGTAAAAATGTCAACAATTAAAATAAACAATAGTTTTTTCTTCTTTTTACTGCAAAGCAAAAGCGTTTCAAGTTCCACAAGACAAATTATCAAGTTTCAATCCATGTTCATCTAACTTTGAGAAATAGAAAAAACTGGCATTGGATAACATATCAAGCACCAACTAAGAATAGAGATAACATGTGGAGAGACCAAAAAGTGATGCAATAAGGAAAAAAATACAGCCAAAGTCAATTATTAAGACCTCAAATCCATGTCAATAGATAGACAGCAGCGTGCGTCTTGAAGGACATGATCAACAGTGGATTCGTACATCCACCTTATTATAGCCTAATATATACACTAAATAAATAATACAATTCATTTATTTCAAAATAAGAAATAAAAAAGAATTACTAAATACTATTCAATATTATTAGAATAGTTCTATGTGGAATATAGCCTCGAACTGGAATTTTATTAAATAATATTCGAATTCTATTTTGAATATATAGAATATTCGATAGCATAATATAGCAAAAATCATCTATATAGGAATTAGGAATGAAAAATAGAGGCACATGGCACTATAACAAATACGAGTTCATCGACATCTAAATTGCAACAGGACCATTTTCACGAGGTCATCAAAATGTTAAATTTGTCAATAATCATTACATAGAAAATGCTATGCTACTGCTTCAGCTTTCAATAAAACTTGCCAAATCCAAGTTTCCTTTTGAAAACAAAGCAACGATTAACTATATGGAAGGAAAAGCAACAACCTGTGAGGAAACCAGATTCCTTGTTTCTAATAATATTCAGTTTTCATTAATGGAATCAAGAATCTGAATTACTTCTCGAGAGTATGAGTAAAAAAAAAGTGCTTTATTCCTAATCAGAGTAGAAATCCTAGTACAATTAATATCTTTTGTACCCTTTTAAAAGGGAGCTTGCATGTGTAGTGAATAAAGGAAGCAATATTTCACTAAAAAAAAAAGAATTTCGGAGGTTGGGAGTTCTCTCAAACAAGCTCCAGCAATTTAGTTACGAATCCTTGACCTTGAACATTGAAATCAGGAAAAATCTTCATCTAATGTATATTTGTTTTCAAAGGTGTTTGTCTTTTTCTGTTCGTCAAACGTCTAAATTTTAGGGATATAGTAGTTTGATCTACATAGAAAGACCTTGTACAAGTGGGGACCAAATCTTAAGGAAATAATCACAACTTCTTATGTTTTACTATTTGTCACAGAGGCAAATAGGTTAGTATAGCCCATTTAATAGCTACGAACACATTTCCAAAAGAAAAAGTAACTATAAATGGAATCAAAATGCAAGGACTTAATGATTAAATTCCTACATAAAAAACTCTACTAGTTTATAATTAGGATACAAATTTCTAAGAAAAATAGAGCCGTGCATTTCTCCAACTCACGCATTCCATTTACTGTAAAAAGAAATTAAAAACTTTGAAAATAGGAGATGATCCAGCAAGCAAACTATCAAGAAATACATTGAACTCCTTGGCAAGCTGCTATACATACATCTGTAAGCAATATGCACAGCTAAACAACAAGCAATTTTAATAAAACGTCACGAGTGAAAGTAAAAAACACATAAAATATTGCTAAGTAAACCATAAATAATCAATTATTCCATAGCAATGATACACAAAACAGGACAGTGAACCATCCTGATCCTATTGAAGGAGATTCATTAAAAATGTAATTCACTTATTCAACGAAATGTGCTACCTTCAATTAATGTACAGATCCTCTCAGCAACTATTGAAAGAAAAAATCCAGAAATTGTACTTGTTCCCATGCCTCAGTCTCTCTTCCACTTAATGTCTTTTACTCTAATATAGTGATGAACAAAATGGTCTATCCAGGAATTCTAGTTTCAAAGAAGGCTTCGATATTCTACAAATGCATGATAGCATCGCTAACAACTCCTTTCGAGAAGTCAGGGTTAAAGCCAACATCATCCAGAGGTAATTAGGTTCATTTAATCCATCTTAATACCATTTCTAAGAGAGACAACATGTATAATAAATGGAATGAAAAGCTTATGGAGTTCATAATTTAATTCCTGAATAATTTATTTCCTAAATATAACATTAACAAAGTGTATAACAATACACTAGTTACAAGCATATATCAAATGAGAAGCAACCATCGGATAGGACAATGAGACATCCTATTAAATAATGCAATTCTCTTATTAAATGAAATATGTTCCCTTCAGTTGATATTCAGACCCTCTTAGCAACGGTCGAATGCAACAAAGCTAGAATTTGTGTCCTAGGTTCGACAATTGGTTCCCCTTGTAGAAGCCTCTCTCTTCCCAATATATCTTCTTTCTTGTACTAAAGCTAGGAACTAACTAGACTAACCCAGGAATTCTAGTTTCTACAGAAGCTTCCTTCTTCAACACATGTATGATGGCAAGTAGGCAACAAAAACAATTCCTTTCGAGAATTCTAGAATCAAACTAAAACTTATGTCACCCAAATGACTCTTCTTTTCTTCAGCTATTTAAGGTTTCTACAAAGACTGGAAAGCTAAACTTAGTTTCTTATATGCCAGTTTCCATGTGATACGATCTACAATTCTAGAGTTTTCTAAAGATTGAAAGCACATTGCTGTTACTCGAGTTTTCTTGATATGGAAATTAGTGAATTAAGCAATAAAGCCAAAGGATGTTTCTATAACATAATCAAAAGTGAGAACAAAAGAACTAATGGAATTAAAACAATCAAAAAAAGAAAACAAACACGCTGAAACAAAGGCGTGAAAAGGGAAATACAGGTTCACTGGCCATCTTTATACTCGGAGAAAGTGAACAACAAAGAGGAAATTGCCGCCGAGGTGCTCCTGCAAAAGAATATGATTAACATAGAAAATAACGTAGATTAGCTCAATTACAAAAGAGACCCTAAAATCATCATAATCAAAAACCAAGCATACAATACAGAGTTGATCAAAAGAGAAATCAAAGAAATAGAGTGGTACGAGAGAGTGGAAAAGTAAAGAAGAAAGCAATCTGACCTCAGTCGCTTACGATCGACGGCGGCTCCCTTTCTCCGGTAAAAAACCAAGCGTTTGACCCAGCACCGATTTCGCCGTCGCTGGGGAAGTTTTGGGTTCAAGTCAGTATTCACTGTAGTATGGTTATGGTTTTTCTTGTGTTTTTTTTTTTTCATAATTTGGCCATCCAAATTTATCTAAACCAACAATATTTACAAATCCGAAAATGACAACTTTTAAAAAAAAAATCAAATTAACTAGGTGATAATATACGGGGTAAAGTAATATATTTTTTAAAATTACGTAAATCACGGAATCAGTTTAAAAATTAAGAAATAGTAATTTCTTTAGAGCAAGATCATAATAGTTACTCATATATTAAATTTATTTTTTCGATTTTTAGCTTGATTCGTATGGTGGATCACTGCGGCAATTCAACTCGAATTTGTGTCAATAATTATAATTTGTATTTGATGTAAAAAGTAGTGTACATAGAGTTGTACTTTTTCCAGAATCAACATTTCAAACGAAATTCAAGTGACTATATTCTATGATTTTAATTGAATTCATTCCAAAATAAATTAGTATTTCACAAAAACACCCTCATATTGACTCATACTATAATTTGTGAATAGTGTATTAAATAAAAGCTATAAATTTATTTCTATAATTTATTTTTACATGAATCATAAGCATTGAATATTTTACGGACTGGAATATCCATATATCTATTTAGTTTTATATACCAAAAAATATATCATCTCTATATGTCCTTTTTTAAATCATTTAGTAATTAAGTAATGCTATTTTCTACTTATATTTAGTTCATGTCAATTCAGAAATTATTATTAATACTACTAATATAAATAATCATAAATTAAAAATTTGTTACATATTTAATTTGAATTTTGATAATAATTATGATATATTTTATTAATAAGAAATAATAATAATTATAATAATTAATAACTAGTAAAAACTACTAGTAAAAAATAAAAATATTAATAATAAAACATGTATACATATGATTATTTTTAATTAAGAACAATATAATACTAATAATAGAATATTTATGAAAATAGCAATACAATAATTTGATAATAACTATGAATTAATATTATCATTAGTATAATTTCATTTCATTTATTTTACGTATAATACTAATTAATAGAATTAATAAATAATGCAACCAATATCTTACATAGTGTTAAGACTTAAGACTGAAATCCTGCCCTGTCATGTAAAAATATCTTTCATCTTAATCACGCTTATGTTTGTATGTTGAAGTTTTAGTAAAATTAAAATTGAGTTTCTTTTCTAATTGAGAATTTTTGTTTTCATACATTTATAAGTTTGTTCGTTAGGGATAGAAAAAAAGATTAATAAAGTTATTTTTTCCTCCTATTCTTTATTTTTATTTTCTATTTCGGTGTGCTTTTGTGAAAATAATATGCATAAAATATTCTTATCATCCACTACGCGATGATCGATTTCTTCATACACACGTTTGTTTGCTACATAGCTCAATTGTGATAGTTTATAACTAACTAGGTTGGACTTCCTCCGTCTTTAGACAAGACATTTGTTTATCTTTCACAAAGACACCCAGATTTAACTTCATTCAACAAAATCGTTGCAAATCTGTAATATTGGTTGATGTTACTGAGTAAACATATATTCTTATGGTTGTGGGTATTTGAAATCGTTAGGTCGGGGGTCTAGAAGATATATGTTGCAACATTTATATTTTATGTTTGGATTAAGTTTATGTTGGAATTGTTGATGTGCCCTAGTTCTAAAGGCATTGGTTCATGTAGTGTCACATTATAAAGGCAATAATCTACTGCATTTATACCTTGTGCTATAATATGAGTAGAGTATCCATTGATTGATAATCATAAATGTCCC
>CATIWQ010493467.1:0-25897 GCA_949673415.1 Euphorbia schlechtendalii
TCTTCGAATATTTGCCATTTTTCCTTGCACAAGAAAATAAAAATATTTTCTGAAATTTAACTTATCATACTAAGCATTTAACATGTTAACTCATGCAAAAAAAGAAAATTTCAAATATTTTTATATATAAATAAAGAGGCCCAATTCTATCATAAAAACAACAACTACAATTTAATTTTATTAACTTATGTCAACTTTTTTTTGCAGGATAAAATATATTAATTTCAGTAATTGAAGATATAGAAATCAAAAAACATTTTATTAGAGTAATTTTTCATTATTTACAAATTAAATAATTTAATGCAACAACGAAAACCAAAAAATTTTTACAAAAATATAAAAAATGAATAATTTAAATTTATGTTACATACCTCTTGTTGTGCTTAACCAATTCCTTCAGAAAAAAATTTATCAAGTAACCAAGTTCAATTCAAAACATGTAAGTATTTCAAATTGGATGTGGAAAATAAAATGGATGTGGAGTATATATAGATGGTGGGAGGAGTGCCGAGATTCCCCGCTACTAGCTGCAGCGCCAGTAACTTTTATTTTTTGCTGCTTTTGTCATAGAACCGAAACTTTATATTTCGGTTCTATGACTTTTTTTTTTTACATGTCAAAGAACCGAACATAAAGTTTCGGTTCTTACACTTTTAATAAAAAAAAATTTGAACTGAAATGATAAAAAATATTTCGGTTCTTGTACATTGTAGAACCGAAATATTTTTTGTCATTTCTTCTCTGGTTAAAACAATCACATTTTGGGAGTTATATCACAATCCAACTATATTTTGTTACTATTTATTCCCAGCGACATTATTCAGGATCAAAATCTAACTTTTTAAAACTATTGTTCAATATGAAAAAAATATAAACATGTGAAGACGTACCAAACACCCAGATAGTACCTATAATTTTGTTAAGACAAAATGATTTAGTTCTTTTCATACATCATCATAACAAATCAAACAACCCGAATTTAATGATTTTAGCTGCATTTTCATCATCTTTAACATTTTAGACTAATAATTAAAGCATGTGGGCGTTGTTAGGTAGCTGTTGTGAAATTGATAAAACAATTTTCAGTCCATCCCATCATACTTTTAATTTATTCTTTCTTTAACAAACTGGTTACATAATTTGTCATGTGATGTGCTCACTCTGTACCATATTTTTTGTTTCTTAAGAAATTGACTTAAATGAATTGGTATACTTAAATAAATCCTGTAGTTCATAATTTTGCTTCTGTAGCAAATGATATCCAACTACTAGCCTTTTAATTTTCTTTTGTAAAGATCCATTTACAACTTTGTCGAAATAATTAAAA
Source organism: Euphorbia schlechtendalii (assembly GCA_949673415.1). Lineage (NCBI taxonomy): Eukaryota > Viridiplantae > Streptophyta > Magnoliopsida > Malpighiales > Euphorbiaceae > Euphorbia > Euphorbia schlechtendalii. The sequence goes on from CATIWQ010493467.1 coordinate 1,328, forward strand.
TTAACCAATTGGACATAGTTCGAATAATACATCCATAAAGTGAGTGACGTAACAGGGTTCAAATCCTGCCACCTACAATTACTTCAAAAAAATAATTAAAATTAAGTTAAAAAATAAATATAAGTATTTAAAAAGTAAATATAAGTATTTACACGATTTCTTTTATTTTTTACAAATAAACAATTATGGAAATGAACAAAAAAATAAATAAAAAGCAGAAGTACAACTAAAAAATTTTATTACAAACATTTGATAATAATTATATTATCATATTATATTCTGATGAAATTATAGAAAATTCTGAGCCAGTAGTGGTTGTATCATAATATTGTACAACCCTTTCTTAATGTAATGTAATAAGAAATACAATTTAGGGTAAAGCTCTATCGACCTGTTTTATTGAAAGAAAGAGATAAAATGTAAAAGTACAATATATATTTTTCATATTATTTTTATTGCTAACCTACAGCGTTACTAACCTAAACACTACGACATCTCACCTAAATTTACATCAACTAGAACAAGTTGACTATATAAATTATTTTCACAATTTATCATTGGTTTTGTGAGCATGGATCACAAGAACAATAGTGCATACATAAATTTTATGCTATAAAATAATCCTAACATTAAGCATCACAATATTTAATTGTTTTTGGAGATAAAACAATGAAATTTGAGTTTGATGTATACATGAATAAATTTTATTATTGGATTAAATTCATCTACCTAATACTGTAAAAATGTTGCTTTCATGGTGTGATTGGTATCTATATATTAATGGTCCATAAATGAGTAAGTTGGTATACTTCCTGGTAACTTGGTAAATAATTTCTATTCAGGATAAGGTTCCGAGTATATCTCTACAAGCAAGAGATATATTTTATATGGGATAAAACTCTATTCTATTAAGGGAATAACATCAAATCAAGCAATACAATTCTTATGCGACTATAATTCCTAATCCCAATCTATTTAATGCCTTTATGTAGGTATTTAAATGCCTATATAAAGGTATTAATACCTCAAATGTATGATATCTGAATTCTTAATTCTTATTATTCTCTGTCTCCTCTTTTAATTCCTTTGCTAACTTAAGCATTGGAAAGGCTATACCGGTCACACGACTAGTCCCTCTAACCTTATTTTTTTCTTGCAGATACATGATTCGGTCAAGGCAATACACGATTCAATTTCGAAGATTAGAGCATGGAATCATATTTTATTTTCTAATCTTTCAATGGTGCGGTGAGCGTGCACTAAATTTACTCGTTCAAGCAAGAACTTTGGTCCAAGACACGACTTTCAAAAGTCTCAATTTTGAATCGATGCAGCAACAACAACGTAGATAAGCAAATATTCAAACTTTTGTCAAATTCCAGTCGTGCTCTTATATATCAAATTACTGACCTATATTTTCTTAACTAATTGATTCGTTTGTTATATGGAAAAACAAAATTACAATTATGATCTCAACAAGTTAATTGCATGAAAATTGCTCTTCATTGGCTTGATGATAATTCAATATGGTCAAGATACTTGTGCAGTTCAATTTAATAGGACGTTGATATATATATGCTTATATACTGACAGATTATGGAACAATTTAATTTTATGATCAAGGTCCTCTCATTTTTGTCGAAAATATTTCAGATGAAGTTGCATAGCTACAAGTAAAGGAAACACATCAAAGTGGTTGCCGCAACGTCTATTCAATCAAATTCAATAAGAAGATATTAAGTTACATTGTTTCAGCATACTTGTGCAAAGTGAACAAGTCCCAATCTATCTGTTCAATTTGAGAAAGCATAGCTAAGAAAGCTAGAAATACATCATCCGTTAAGCACACTTAAAGAGAGAGTTGATATTTTTATGAAAATCACATGTGAGCTTAATGAATCCCCTCTAACCTTGTTTTGTCTTGCCGATACACAAACCGGTCAAGGCAATGCACAATTCAATTTCGAAGATTGGAGCATGGAGTCAGATTTTATTTTCCAATACCACAAAGATTTTCAGTTCCATACCACAAAGATTTTGGTATTTACCTGTATTGTGAAAGGACAACAAGTGATGAGCAGAGTTTCTTATATTACATGAAGTATAATGTGTAGCTTATATATGGACCGTGAATGATGAATGTGAAATTACTTGATAAGTACAAGGAGTTTAGATAGGTACAAGTAAACAACACACAATAAGCAATATATAATCCTAATCTTATATCAAAATTCTAGCTTCTACCACATTCATTGAGTGGGACCACAAATAATATAAGGGTAATTGAAATACAATATCAAAGACATTGACGATGTCTCATATCTAGTGCGGCAGTGACATGTATTGTTTCGATGAGTCATATTCATTTGATTCCGACTCATTAGATTCATCTATTGCATTTTTTTGTTTTTTTATTTTTGCTGAAAATATCATATGTTTCCCTTTTTGTAAGAACCTATAAAATCTGCCTATGGGAGTAGGCTGAACCTGGGTCCTGCTATAAGGCTGGACTTGGAATTTAAAGATAAAATGAAGCCCAGCCCATTTAGTAGTCAATCTAAGTATTGGGCTGGGCTTAATCTTAATTGCTTGTCTAAACACTATATGGATACGTGTCCAAAATTTGGAGTTTACCAATAAAATTGTACCAATAATTGTTGTAATTGCTAAAGACCTCGAGTTTTTATGAGAATAAAATCCTCAAAATATGTCTTCCATCTAAGAAGGGTGTTTCGAACACCCCCAGTATAATTCCTTCCCAAATCGATGTACCTCCTTTTATCCCTCATTCAATTATTGACACGTGACATTATTATACGAGGGAGATTCTAGAAAAGTAGTATGAGAGAGAAAATGAAAAATAATACGATAATAAAAATTATCACATGTCAATAACTAAATAAAAGGACACCTATTTAAATACATGTGGTTTTTTTTTTCTTTTTTTTGACACTTTACCGAAAAGTGAAGCAATTTTTACAAAATTTTATAATTTCCTCACATATACATCATTAGCTGGTTTTTTTAAAAAACATTAATAGCTGGTGTTGATTAAGTTCAGAGTATTTGATTGACAAGCTATGCCCATTGTACATCACAATTGGAAGCTATAGGTTCTCAATCTCATACATTCTTAATTAAAAGATGTAAATTAATGTCTTTAATGAAACTCGTATCTCATATCTCATTAATTGGAGAGGTATATTTACCACGGCTTCTATTTAGATGGACATTGTCCAAGGAAAAAGATCATTACTTTTCAATCATCACCAAAAGTAACAATTTATACGTTGAGCATTTTTGTATCACTTAAACTATTTCAGAACTAACAAACAAATATTAATCATAATGAATTGATTACTTTTTTAAAAAATAAATCTCTACATTGAGTTAGATATGTACTAAAGAGTTTAATCTCAACTGAACCTTGAACCATAATTTTTATTATACCGGTTTCTAATTCATCTCCAATTATCATTGCTGCCTAAATGTGTTTCAATATATATCATTTTGATAATTAGGCAATCAGTAGGGTGGATTTAAGATCGTTTTCCATGATTTCCGCTTACTTTTCTAAACACTATAAGAGAGTATACTTTTAGGGAAAAGCTTGAAGAAATAAGGTATAGAGTGTTTAAGAATATGAACAAATGCTGTAAAGTCCCATGTACTCTTTATGCTCAATATCTTTGATCATGTCCGCTATGCCAACCCCACCTGGTTCAAAATATAAAATACTATTCAGATCATATTATCAAAATTATCGGGCATAATGAAAACCATACTAAATTACTAGATTGATAACATATAATTCAATATTTCAAATAAAATAAATAACTTGTATAATTCACACAAGTAAAAAGTTCCAAATTACAATACACTAAGTTTATGTTATAATAAAAAGTTGATGTCGAAGTATTCATTTGAGGCGTGTTTGGAAATCTGAAACTTGAAGGAACTCAATTGAATTTATTTCATTTTATGTAGAAAGTTTGTAACTTTTGTATGTAAAATCAATTGAATTCTTTCAAAATTTGGATAAACACATCCTTAAAACATGTTTTGAAAAATTTCAAACCAAATAATCAACTAATGGAGTGTAGATTACAACGTACCGAGTGCAATTGCGCTAACTAGAATTGTTACGGACAAGACGAAGATGATTAAGGATGCTCTTCCTAACAAATAAATCACTTTCTTCACAACATGTTGCCCAACTAAACTACCAATGGTTGTCACACCAAACAAGTAGAGAGCTGTATCCAATTTTTGCAATTACTAACCTTAATAATTAATTAATTAATTACATGCTTAATCAATTAATTTTAAATATTTTATGTAACTAAATTTACCATATGGAATTGGGAAACGTTTAAGAAGATAGTATTCTACAACAGACATTGAAGCAGAAAATGCCATTGCAAATGTAGCTGTGGCACTTGATACCTATGCACACAAAATAAAACAGAGAAAATTTATAGAAAAAAATTAAATTTTTACCATTATTTTGTGTATACATGTAACATGCCGTTAAGACAATATATATTCTTTCAACTTATTTTCTGTTCATTTGAAAAATATTGTGCCTAGGTGGCGTGTCAAACATAAATATTTCAACACGTAGAATGATTTCAGGAAAGTGTTTTGTCCATATTCTTAATTAACAGAACATATTACATATATCCCAAAAATTCATTAAATTTAAGGGGTTTTTATAATTAGGACCGGGCCTCGTGTATCTTACCTGTTGGATAATAGACACGTAGTCACTTTTTATTATAATAATATAAAAAATAATTGCATGTCTAATATCCAACGGGTAAGCTGCACAGGATCCGGTCCTCAATATAATTTTCCAAGTTTAAGATGCTTATGTAGTTGTGTTGCTTCCTAAACATTTATATTTATATCATCAATACAAAATTCATGTATAATTTAAATAGATGAAAACAAAATTGAATACGTAAAATTTTAATTTATTTTTAAAAAACCGTATATACACATATTTTTTAGCAAAATTGATTATATGTTTTTTAATATAAATTTCGACATTTTTTTATAGACCCAAAACGTTATAAATTTGGTATTCACCAAATATATCGAGAGTCATTTTAGAAATCCAAAGAATAAAATCTTTTGTAAAAAAAATCAACTTCACATGAAAATTCATTTTTATACCTAAAAGGTGACCTTTTTTCTTACGAGATCAACATTTGTTACCAACTGAGTTGATACATTTCTCTGTTTAATAGAACTGACTAAAGATGTAAACTTTGAAATGAAATAAACGTTTAAAATTCATTTTAAGCAAGTATAGAAAGGATACAATACCTGAGGAGGAATTCCCATCTCAAGAAAAAGTGGGCCAAGAACAAAACCACCGCCAACGCCAAGTAAGCCACCGGCAATACCAGCCACCAAACCACATGAACAATAAATGACCAATTTGCCTACACTCAACACTTTCCCTGCCTCTCCTTTTGATGCTATTTTCCTCTTTCCTTTGTGTATTCTAACTGTTTCATATATAGTCACTCCACCTGTTATTGGCACCTGATAACAACTTATAACAACTATCAGTTCGATTCCGTTTTCGATTTGAATTCGATAGCAACAACTGGGAAACTAAACAATTTTGGTTTGAGTTAGTTACCTGTGCAAAGTCTAATATCCAGTATGGTGCTGAACAGGTTTTTGTGTAATTCTGCATAACAAGAAATTGTTTTACATGCTAGTGGCTCATGCACATAACATCGGATTTATTGTCCGATTCGGCATTTTTTAAAAGAAAATTCATGAATTCGAAATCGATAAAAGTTCGAATACGCTAAGGCGCGTTTTCTTATACCTTTGTAATTTGTAGCGCAAGAACGATCAACCAGACAGCACAGAGAAGCCCAACTGCCTTCCAGTAAACATTTTCGACAATAGATACCTGAAACAATAACAACATAATTTTTCATTTCCATGTTGATCCGAATTCATTATAAGATTCCTCTCAAAAACAAACACGACTTAATATTCTGTTGTTATATCTTACCTTGTCGCTTAGGCTTTCGGTGGGAGATTCCGAAACTACTACTTCAAATTTGGATTTACTTGCTACCTCCTGACAAATTAAAATCAAAAGGGTAATGTATGAGAACCTATATAAAGAAAATAAAAAAAAAAAAAAAAAGATGAAAAGACAAGTTTTTTAAAGTGGAGACCCTATTTCTGGCTATAGTTTCTTTGTTCCAGGTTTTGATACCCTTAAGAAATGCTTTTATGGACATAACTGCAATCAATATAATACTAGCACACATAAGCTCAGTTTAATCAAGAAAATTGAAAAACCCAGTACCCATTATTGGAAAACTAAGAATTCGTACAAACGAAGATGACGATAAGCAAGACCGTAATGATCCACTCGGGGAAAACGACATTAAGAGTAACACCAATGCTAACTCCAAGCACCAACATTGGCTGGAAAAGAAGAGCAAGATCATAGTCAATGAGAGGAACTTCAAGTGTTGGATGTCTCTCGTTCAAATTGTAGTAAACCGTTGCTGCTGCCGAACCTGTTACCATACCTGCACTTCACAACCCTGACTAATCAGGCCATGTTCTTTCTCAATTCAGTACAAATTCATTAGTTTTCATGAAATAAATGAACTCACATTTAGAAATGGCGATGGATGATTTAGAATCAAACCCAATTATGAGCTTAAGCATGGGAACAAAGATCCCACCTCCTCCGATACCTGCTGCGCTTCCAAATGCTGCTCCGACAAATCCAACTATACTTCCCACCACTATTTTCCACCCTAATTTCATTTCCTGTTTAATCCATCAAACTCTTGATTAAGGGGTAGTTTGGGTATTTGTTTGTTTTTTTTCCCATTAAGCAACGACAAGAAGACACTTACCGGCCAGACATGTTTATAATCGGAATGAGGTATGTTTTGAGTGTGATGAGTTTGATTGTAGGAAGAAGAGCTGGAATCTCCTATAAGCAATAGTGAAGCTAAAATTGCTGAACTAAACAAAATCTCTGTAGCTCCAATCATATTCTCTCCTCTAATATATGAGATTTTCAGCTTCAAAACTTTCTGTAATAAATTAGACGAAGTTTTGAAACCCAAGAGCTAGCTCAATTGTGAAAATTCTGTGCAGTTCTTGCTGAGTATGTCTCGGTTTCGAAACTCAAACCCTGCAGGATAGCATTTGGAAACTGTGTGAGAAGGGAGATGAATTTGGGCAGGAAAAAAAGTTCAAATTCTGTTAAAGCAAATTAAAACTTGTCAAAAAGTTCAATTCTTGAAAACGATTTGAACTGCAAAGCTTACTACTGACTTGTCTTTGTCACGTTTAAAACATATAATAATAATTTCTCACATATCATTACTATCAGTGAAAATAATGTTTATTTTTATTTTTTGGAGGATACTGTACAAGAAAATTATAAGAACATAGGTATTAATACTATTGTAATTCCATGTTCTTATATTTTCTTGTACAGTATACTCCATAAAAGAAAAATAAAACATTATTTTCACAGAAAGGATTTGTTTCTTTTTCGTATAATAACAAATTTTGTAAGACAGAAAAATTAATAATTTTATATGGAGCTAATTGAAGTTGGTAACACGACAGAAACTCAATAGAGATTTATAAAAACCTCCAAAGAATTGAGATAACGTACCAAAACTTGCAAGATTTCAATAATAAAGTGGCTTTTATGAACACTTATGCAGCTCAAAAGGACCTTAATGATAAAACAATCATACTGAAAAGACACGTATGTGATTCCAAAGTTATGACAATTGACATAAAGAGGGGTTGTTCAGACTTGAGAGAGAGAAAATATAAACATCCCAAGGTTGTGATTATTTCTTAGCATTTTTCATTATTAGTTACTCAAATTCTAATCTTTTTATATTGAATTTTACTACATCATCGTAGCAAATGTTGTTAAAAGCGCTGGGCATACTCAAGGGGCTAGCATCTCAAATTTCGTGAGGCAATAGACGTCATTGAAGCGCATATTTGAACGAAATGAAACGTTACATAAAAAATATATTTTAAATCCTCATATTATAATAATAAAAAAAAAATTCAATTTTTAAATTCAAACATAACTAAAAGAAATATCCTCAATTTTTTATGTTAATTTTCTTTGCTTTTCTCTTGGTATTGTTTAAGATTAATAATAAAAACTATTAAGGAAATGAAATTTAAAATTTCAGTCTTTTTGATATATATGAGATCGAATATACATAATAAAATTCATTAACAATACAAATTTCTAAATTTCAGGTTTTATTCTTCTTTACTTATCCATAGCTGATAAACATTCTAAATTTCTGGTTGATATATCCTTTCATTTTCTCTTAGGACTCGTTTGGTTGGTGAAATGGAATAAAATAGAAAATAAATGTCAAATATGTCAAATAGAAAATAGATATCGTAGGGAATAACTCTTCCTAGTTTCTATAAGAATCACGGAATAGCTATTCCGTGATTCATGTTGTAACTAGGAAAAGCTATTCCTTCCAACATCGGAGTCATGTATCATATTTGATGTTTTTCCATACATTTTCTATTATATTTGATTCTATTATATTCCACCAACCAAACGAGTTATTAGTATTATACTCCATCTAGATATATTCTACCTCCAATTTTTTAGTAGTCTTTTTACACATTTCACATTTTTTAATAAAACAATTAATAAAGGTATGCAAGTACTAATCTACTCCTAATGCTTTACTTTTCAAATCCAAATTGTGCATATATTACAATGGGATAAATAAGGAAATACATGGAAGAAAGAAAGTGAAAAATCATGAAATTTTAAAATGGATTACTATTTTGGGTTTTCATATAAGTTAAATTGATTACTAAAAACGATGGGAGTATGATTTTTCAATTAATTCATGGATTTTAATAAAACTATGAACTAATGTATAATTTCAACCGAGTCATGCAATTAATATGATTATTCATATTTATCTTAAAAGCTATATAAATTAATAAGGGCAGCATTGGAATAATTGTACAAAAAATTCCTTGACAATCGAAAAATTCATAAATTTAGATTCAACAATATGACCAAAAAGTCATATATATATCTAGATGGAGGGAGTATAAGAATATATGAGCATCTTTAGTAGTTTATGAATTCCAAGTTTAGGTGACATGTGGAATAGAATTTCATTTTGATGATAAGATAATAGTCTTAAAAATAGACAATGTCTATTTATAAGATTAGTAGATTACATATTTCATTTTGAATTGTATTTATTGTAGACAATGTCTGTTTAGTTGTTTATATCTAGACAATCAAATAGACATTGTCTATAACTAATGATGACACATAAATGTCACATCATATAAGGAAGATTGGCTAGACAAGTTATTCAAGATACATTTTCAAATTAATTGTTTATTATTTTCTATGTATCAAGATAATTTGTAAAATAGACAAGATATTAAAAATGCTACAATGGAACTTGTTAAGAAAATAAATGCCTACATAACAAATTTAAGAAACCAAAAATTTTGATCTTAAATTTGCATTTAATTTTATTTCTTCCCATGTAAACTAAATTTTCTCTTAAATTCTGATTTTTCATGAAACTAATTTTACATATCTCGTAAATTTACATAAAATTAATTTTGCACATAACAAATCCGTGAAATATTTACGTATAATACTCCCTCTGGTTTCTAATACTAGTTATTTTAAATTTATTTACCAAAACCAATAAGACATTCAAATACACTATTAAAATGATTAATTTGTTCCTTTTACTTTAATAAAATGCCATTTCTTCTTAATTACCTACAAATAAATTACTACCTCCGATACCGAAAAATTATCATTTTAATTAAGATTTCATTTTCGTTTTTTTACTAATTTACTCTTGTATTAATTAAGAGAGAGATTATATATAAAATGATGCCTTCCTTGATCCTTGGTTCGATTCCTTACAAGGGTTTTTTTGCGACTAAGGTCTTAGTCTAGATGCCAGGTTCGAGTCACATCCGGAGTGGATTGGGAATTTTTCTTTCCATTTAATGTAAGCTCAAATGAGGTAAAAATTTTTTAGAAAAAAACATTAATAGATAGATGCAATTTCAAAGTAAACATTTGGATGAAATATAGCAGCAAAACAAATTCTGATAAAATAAAATACGAACTAACCTTGTTACCCATGAGCTGAATAGTTAAGCTTCTGTTCCGGGATAATAACAGGCCCCATCTGTTCCTTGAATTCAACCTTTACCTTCTTTTAGAACTTAAAAATCTTCTATGCTTAAGAAACTAATAACATAGTCTTTTTTGAAAAACACTAATAACATAGTCTAACGAATCACAGCATCGTCGCTGCGAAAAACAAACAATAGAGTTTCACTTCTTATGGTATTAATTTTCTAACAATTTACTAGGATTATCATTTATCACCAAATGTTAACAAACTGAATTTACAGAGTAATCATCATTTTATCACCAGTAATCCTTGCAAGAACAACAGCCATCTCTAAAATGATGGAACCGAACGCGATCTCTCATGATGATCTCCACATTGAACATTTTAGATATCAATTTAGTCACTTGGTGGCAGTCTTTGCAAATCTGAAGATTCTTGAAAATTCGAATCGGCATTCCCGGTTTTAAATTCAAGAGCCCGAAAGCTATCGCAAGTCTTTCACTGTGCACTTTAAGAGTTTGCCGTTTCCCATCATTCAACTCATCAACCATAACAGCTTGTGAACAGTCTGGAATATACCCCACAGATTCCAGTCTTTCCTCGATAACGTCCAAAAACTCGTAAATTTGTTTAGTACGAGGATGAGATGTGTCTCCGGCTAGAAATTCATGGCTAAAACCATCGATCTCTATCAAACTACACCCGGGTTCTTTAGTTACTCCTCTATTAGTCATCAATTTTCGGATTATCCCAACTTCGTTCCATCTTTCAGCCGACGCATAAACCCTAGATAATAGTACATAAGCAGCGCTACAATCGCCCCCTGCTGACTCGAGAACCTGCCAAGCCATTTCTTCGCTTAGCTCGATGCTCGCGTTTTTCTTGCAACAATAATCGAGAAGACTCCGCCAAATAACAACATCGGGTTTCATGGGCATGTTTGACACCAAATCTAAGGCTTCTTCAATTAAACCAGCGCGAGTTAACATATCAACAAGGCAACCGTAGTGTTCCAGCTTAGGCTCGATGTTGTATTTGGTAACCATCATTTCAAAATACTTCTTTCCTTCGGAAACCATAGAACTGTGACTACAAGCACTTAAAACACCGACAAATGTGATAGAATTCGGTAAACTCTTCCCTGATTTTAGCATGTGCTCGAAATGTTTTAATGCCAACGAGCCCTTTCCATGCATGGCGAACCCAAGAATCATTGAATTCCATGAAGTTAAATCGTGTCTATGCATTGATTCAAATACTTGTACAGCCATATCCATTGATCCGCATTTATAATACATATCGATCAGACAGTTGTTAACCAAAACATCCATACTCAAATCAAGATCAAATTTTTTCAACAAATAAGTATGAGCCCACATCCCCAAAGACAAAGCACATAAGCCAGCACAAGCATTTAAGACGCTCTGCATAGTGTATCCATCAGGCTCATACAAATTCTGTAATTGAACAAACAGTTTCAATGCAGATTCAAACTCACCAAACTGAACAAATGCGTCAATCATAGAATTCCAGGAAACCAAACTTCTCTCCGGCATTTTATCGAACACGTCTTGTGCTAAATCCAAGCAACCACAAGAAGCGTAGAAATGAATCAAACTGTTGTTCACATAAACATCTGATTCAAACCCCAGTTTCAACAATTGGGCGTGAGCTTGCTCGCCTTCATTCAAGGCGAACAAGTAGGCGCAAGCCTTTAAAACAAAAGGGAAAGTATGCTTATCAGGCAACTGAGCTCCTTGCTGAAGCATTCTTTTGTACAAGAGAAAAGCTTGTTGTTTACAGTCGGAACTACGGGCACAGGCTCTAATGAGAGTATTCCACATGAAAGAATTGGGGTTTTGAATTCCATCGAATACTCGATGGGCGTAATCAAGGTTATTAAGGGAAGAGAAATGGAGAATTCGGCTGTAGAGAAAGCTTGAATCTTGGTTGTTGGGTAATGTAGTGCGTATTGCTAGAGCATGAATTTGCTTCAGCTGTAACATGTCCTTGCATTCATTTAAGTGGGAAAGAAGATGATTATGGTCAAATGAACTGTTGGGCTTCGGGAGGACTGTAGGAGGTGAATTTGGTGTGATTGCCACCACCATTTTTCCGGCGACAGTTGTATCCACCGTGAAATGGGACAACTACTTCAGTCGATATACTTTTGCACAAATTGGATTGCCTAATCTATAAACAATAACAAAGAAAATTATCCATTCATTTATTATTTTATAAATTTCAAATACATCGACACACTTATCAATAAAAATATCACCCTAAATTTTTAAATTTTCTATTCTTTTCCTGGTATTTTTAAAAATGTATCAGTTTACTTTTTTAATGTCACGTACCAACTTCTGAATAAAAAGAGGAAAATAAAAGAAATTAACATCGATAGGATAGGTTAAGCGATTCACTTTTGCTAAGTTGAGGAGGCTGATTAGAATTATGAACATTCAGAGTGATATCAGATTATTATTACTAGATTTAGGTATTTCACTTTTATAAATTTTAAAAAGTTACTAAAACTGTCGGATTTACATTTATATTATTAACTATTATCGTGAGATTTCGGAACTAAAAATGTCATTTCTAGAAATTTATTGACACCGATTTCATTTAAAATTACAAAATTAAAGTTATAATTTTTAGCTTGACACAAAATTCAATCAAAAGTCGATTTACACAAGATTCTTATAATTTTTTTGAATATATATTTGCCATGGAAGGCAGAAATAGATTTTTTTTTTTTTTTTTCTTTTGCAATGACATCCATTGCAAATGATACTACAAATCAGAAATTCAGTTCTAACTTGTAAAAAAAGGCTCATACACGCATAATACATAATGCTTATTATAACTGCCTCTCTCAGAAATTTTGAAATGTTTAATTAGGTATTGGACTTTTTATTTAAAAACATAAATCCATAACATGTTTCATTTACAATATTAGAATTCGAACTCAACAGAGCTTACAAGGTCTTTTACGAATCCGGAACATATTCTATAAATATAATTCTTTCGTATTTATTTTACACAAAATTTTCTTCATTAAAATGGAAATGGAAAATATTCTTTACTAGTAACAAAAATTAAAGATATAAATTAGTTGAATAATTTTAACATTAACTTATAAATAATTTATTTTTAATAAGCATATAGGACAAAACTCAAACGACCAGTTCATCCCATTTGTGCAGGCTTTATAAGTTATAACACAAATTCTTCGGAGTTTGACGTACAAAAAAAAAGGAGCTATAATTTCAGGCAGTAGTAAATTCAACATTGTTAAACCTTCTTTTGAGTATTAAGATTGATTCAGACACATGTTCTCAAATCCCATGTAGTCCTTCCTCTCAATCTTTGCGATCATGTGAGCAATCCCAACCCCACCTGTTTGAACATCAACAAACCCCGATTTAACACATCTTCAAAGATCCATTTCAAGTTATGTATATGCTCACAACGAGACATAGGTATGTTGTACCTAACAACAACGTGCTCACGAAAATCGTGTAGGCCAGAACGAAAATAATCATCGACGCCCGTCCTAGCATCCTAATCAACCACGCTATCACATATTGCCCGACAATGGCAGCAACAACCGCCACCCCGAAAACGTAAAGAGCTGTTCCAAACAACAATCCAACTATCACACAAATCTGCCCTACAAAAAATCTCGAATATAAGACATAAGTTACCGTAAGGCACTGGGAAACGCTTCAGAAGATAATACTCTATGACAGACATCGAAGCAGAGAATGCCATCACGAACGTACTCGTGGCACTTGACACCTTGTGGTAAAAATAAACATTAATTGGGTATAAGATTATAAAACTTCTTCAATTGTGAAAATTGAAGGCGCTTCTATATTTTTTTTGTTGTGGGCCCTGAAATGTAGGAACGAGCCAGGTCTTACCTGGGGAGGGATTCCCATCTCGAGAAAAAGAGGACCTACAATGAACCCTCCTCCAAGTCCAAGCATCCCGCCGAGCATGCCAGCCAATAAACCAGCTCCGCAGTATAAAGCAAGTTGGTTCACTTTCCAGTTTGTGGTTTCTTCTCCTTTGGATGCGATCTTTCGAAGCCCTTTGTATAGGCTTATTGCCTTGTATGCACTTACACCACAGGCTACAGGTATCTGAAAGAATATGCCAATGGTTTAAAGAAAATAAAATTATACTGTGTTTCGATGTATTTGTAACTGTCCAATAGATATAACCTGTAACGCGTTTAACACCCAATACGATACTGAACAGAGTTCCAAGTAATTCTGAGACAGAATTGAATGTTTGTATGATTGTATCGGTTAGATGGTCAAACAGTCATAATCAAAAAGAGTAACTGTGAAAAGAGAAAGTAGAATAATAAATACCTTGCCAATCTGCAAGGCAAGAATTACTAACCACAGAGCAACAAGAAGTCCGAGTTCTTCCCAGTAAACATTTTCAATAATAGAAACCTGAAGGAGTTCAAAAGAATTGGTCACAATTACAAATATAAACACACACACTGTATCAATAGGCTTACCTTTGCATTTTTCGATTTGATGGCTTCTTCTTGCACAGCAATGGTAGCATCTACAGGAGGAGAGTTGTAATCCGCCTTTTCAATCCTACTTTCTGATAATAAGCAAAGTAGCTAAGCCAAAAGAAAAGGACAGCAAAAAGGGGGGAAATAGTTCTACTCGTGGAAAAACTTACCATCAACTTCCAAGTTTCTTGCAAGCTCCTGTGAGATGAGCGAAGAAAATGAAACAAGTAGGGTTCATGGTTCAATACACTAACCATGACTCGAAAATAAAGAAAAAGAAATTACGTTAAAAAAATGTAACAGCTTGAAAACTCACAAGGATCTTTTTTTATTTGGTTTCTTCTTTCCATGACTCAATCCCCTTCAACAATGCCTTGCACACTGTCACTGGTTAATGTTTGAAATATATTAGCCAAGAACAGAGGCATCTGGAAAGTGTTATGACAATATTAAACAATACCTATGAGAAGAAATATAAGCAGAATAGTCATCATCCAGTCTGCAAAGAGCACATTAAGAGTGACTCCCAAGCTAACTCCCACAACCAACATGGTTTGAATTAGAAGCGCTAGATTATAGTCGATCATAGGCAGTTCAAGTGTGGGATGTCAAAGCTTTAAATTGTAGTATGTTGTCGCAATTGCACCCCCTGTAATCATACCTAGCAAAAACAAACCAAATATATAGACTTGTTATACCGATAAATTCAGATCCACAGATGCATGAGTGCAAATGGGAATTTTATTGAAAAGAGTTAAATATTTCTTACATTTTGACAAAGCGGTTGTTGTTTTGGCATCAAAATCGATAATCACGGTTAGCATGAGAATAAAAGAGCCGGCCCCACCAACGCCGCCTGCCCTTCCACATGCCGCACCAAAGAATCCAAGTATACTGCCGAATACTATTCTCCAGCCAAATCTCATTTCCTGCGATATGAACGTATCTAAAATTATGAAATCGTGTGTACACAAGAAAGAGGATCAAATTACTACAGTACTATAAAGAATACAGAAGGTAATATTAATAAAATACTGAATTTACCGGCCAAACATGCTTATAACCCACTTGACCTTTCTCGATCAATGCTCGCCTAACATGGCGGAATTCAATTTGTTCGTCTTGTTCTCGTGAATCGGTGAAAACTGGTATTGCAGCAGCTACAATAACAAAAGTAATACATATTGTTCCCAGCAATACCGAACCCAACTTGCCCCCAGAAATCATATTTTCCTCAAAAGTAGCACAACTTCCTAGTTATGATATACAAAACCACATGTTCAAGTGCATGGGGTTCTGCCACATTTATACTGATGTTTACTTGATTAATTAGTTGAAAAAAAACTTCGAGAATACTGTCACACTTCACAAGTCAAAAGAATTGACTCTTACATGACTTCGAGATTCTAACGCTCTTGTTTTCTGTTTCTTCTTTGACTCGTTCTCCTGTTCATGATGAAAGAAAGTGACACTGAAGGGGACATTCAAAGGAAATATTTTTTTCTATGAAGCCTTGGAACATGGTTTCATCACTCGACTATTTTTTCCTTGATGAGCGCTGGAAACAACACCAGAAAAATTGTTAAAAATAGCATCTCATGCAATTTGTGATTTGATGGAACAATAAAGATATGGCCCCAATCACAGATCAAATTCACTCAGTAAATTAATATACCTGAAAGTTTAAAACATATAAATCATTGCATCACAGTGTGAATGTTACAGACACGGCAATGCATTTTCCCCTTAATGGAACATATTTCAGAATATAAACTCAGCTTACAGCTTCATTTCACAAATAGAAAAGGATCATTCTCTAATTTATTTTGTTCTCAAATTTCCAGATAGTACTAAAATAACCAATTAAAAGAAAAGCCCTTCCATTGGGAGGCAAAACTTAACCCTAGTCCCTGCAGTCTGCAGTGAAGCCCCACCTCATCCAATTTCAATGATTCTTTGCTATAAATGAGAATGATGATGTCATAGAATAGATATGTGTAAAATTAAAACATCTATTTCAGGGACAGAAAACAAAAATAGTTACTTCCATCATAAATCCAGTCCAGCAATCCCATTGAACCAAGAAAAGGCTACACGGTAATCAACTCTTCCAGGACCTATCTCAGCAGTCCAAAACTAATTATTAAGAATAATAAAGAAAGCTCTGCATCAAGGAAATTGTGGTCGACAATGAATGGCAGAACTTGCAAAATGACAATTGACACAGCACAAAACGCCAGAACAGTAACCCCCGAAGGCTTTTCTTGCAAGATTAAAACCTCAAATTACATCATCGAATTAATTATAAACAACATAGATAACCCAATTACAAAGCAATCTTCTTGACGATTTAATTCCCCTTAGATAACCCAATTACACAATGCATCTCAGCACCAGTATCAGATCCGTTAAACTTGCAAAATGTGATACCATATGAGCAAAATTATACATTTGTAGTTACATTATCTCTTTATTCCGCTACTCTTACTTTCAAATAAAAACATATGGACCATGCATTTTAATGAGTAGGGAATACAATATCAACTAAGCATTTCCATCGTCAGCAAGTATCTCCAAGTACAAAGGATCGCCATGGTAACAAAAGAGGCCATGTTGCATGCAGAACCCTAATTGTTTATAGATATGAACACAAAAGCTCAGGACCAAACGCAGAGAGATGATCTTCTATGTAGATGACTTTAGCTTGAAAGTTTTCGTAAAGAAAAGAATACATTGCATGAGTAGCCAAATTTTTCTTTTGTGGTGCTAAACAAAATGCTACGGTGTATCTTGTTCAACAAAAATGATAATTTATTCATAAACAAGGGTCTCATTTATCAATGAACTTGACACTTATCTCTCCCGTGGCAAGGAATTGTTCCAGTCATCATTCTGGCTTTTACAAGTAGTTTCATCCATATTATCATTTACACGACAAATACAAAAAAAAAAAAAAAGAGAGCCAACTAACTAACTAACTCCAACAAAGAAAATGTTTAGTAATTATAGTACAGTCAACTATAGCTGAAGCATCAGGTAATTTTGCATTAACTAACCATAAAATATAGTTCCAAAGTAGTTGCCACAGAAGGCATACAAAGAAAAGCCAACACCAGACATCAATTTTAGGAAGTTGGAACTCTGTCAACATCTCCACCCCCATCATACTCGAACACCAGACTCCCCTGGTCTTAATTGAAATTGTTTATAGACAGTATAGTTACTCAACAAAGCTCACAACACCTTATTAAATTTAAATGGACATTAACAATCAATTATTCAGCAAGAAGCACATGACATCATGATAACCAAATTGCAGCACTGAAAATTTTCAATAACCAAAGAACAAAAAAGGATTTCATAATTTGAGGTAGGGAACTGCTAACTATACCACACAACTTTAGCAGAACATCAAGACAAATCATATCCGAAAGCACAACAAATTTGAAAACAGAAACTTTTAATTCATCTCGGGTAAGATAAAACAACTACAGCACGAAGTTCAGCGGAAGAAATTGGATAATCCCTCGTGTACAAACAACAGCTACAAGATAATTACAGACTTCTACACAATCAAAGCCAAAACTAAAGACTCTAAGACAAAAAAGAATTTTTATCCTATAAAATTTTGTTTCACACAACACCTTCAGTCAGAATAGGCCTCTCACCTTCATCCTCTGCAAGTTCATCAGAGTCAAAGTTTCCTACCTCCTTATCTCCAATCTTCAACCCCCTTAAAGCATCATCAACACAGCCCTTCTCTTTCTCTTTGTCCTGCACATCTCCACCGCCCACCACCACGCTGTCTCCGGCCTCTTCCACCGCCCCACTGCCCTTCTCAACCACGCATGATTCCGTCCATTTCTCGTCGATCTCCAATCCTTCCAAAATATCAGGGGCCGCCAAACCCGGTGAGCCGACGACGACGTGGTCAGAGAAATCTTTAGCTTCAGGCCAAGGGTCCTGGACGCAATCGGCTTCTTCATCGTCGGTGAAGATTGAGGAAGCACGAGACTTAACAGCAGAGGCGGCTTTCAGAAAAGCTTCTTTAATGGAATCAGCAGGCAAAGCACAATCCTCGAGTCCAGCGTCTTCGAGGCGTGGAGGGAGGATCTTATCAAGTAATCCGGTGGATTGTTGTTCCTCCGCGGCCTCCATTTCAATCAAAACGGTTGGGATACGAAAATTTCAAAAGCACAAACCCTAATCCCTCAAATAGAAACAGAAATGTCGAGCAGTATGATTCTAGGTTTCTAAAACTGACGTTGAAACGGGCTGGGATATCGTGTGACAGACTGACATTCGCCGACTACGAATCTGGAATTTCCAGCGCATTCGATTGAAATCCAACCACCATAACATCAAATAACGAAAATATTTTGTTAACTGAATTAAATTAAATAAAAATTAAAATTGAATTAATTAAATCGAAATAAATTATTTAGTTTGTTTAAAAATCGAATCAAATTGAAATTTTAAATAAATTAATAAAAATTTTAAATTTTAACACTTAAATATAAAATGCACATCTATTGTAATTATTATAATGGATTAGATAGTTTAGTAGATACATATAAATTAATAAGAGTGCATTTTTTAGAAGAGAAATAAAGATGTGATATAAAAATAAAATTTTATTATATGTTGATATATATTTCGATTCGATTATTACGGTTTTTTATACAAAAACCGAACCAAACCGAATAACCAAAATATTCACATTTTATAAACCGAATCAAACCAAATTTTTAAAATAACCAAACCAAATTAATATTTCGGTTCGGTAAATCAGTTACCAAACCATTTGCACACCCCTAGTCCCGAGTTGTAAGTAAGGGTGTTAAGAAGCCCAGTGGCTCGTAAATAGTTCGACATTCGGTTCGGTTAAAGCTCGATCAGAGTTCGATTCGATAGAGCTCGACTCGAATTCGATATCGGCTCGAGATATTAACAAACCAAGTCAAATTTTCTAAGGCTCGATTCGAAAGCTCGCAAACATATTCGTATATTTTTCCTACTTATTATATAATATAATATTACTAATGTTTTAATACATGTTCTGAATAATTGTAATATTAAATTTTAATAAATTATTATTAAGTTTGTAAGTAGTTGGAAATTCGTAATATTAAAATTAATAAAAAAAATTGATGTGTTTAGAAAATGAATGTGAAAATAGGGTGGAAGCTAGAAAGGCATTTCTGCAGGTGCAGGAGTTTAGATTAATTAAAATAATGGTAATTTTTAAAATAGGTTCATTTGTTTGGAACTTTTTTTTTAAAACCAAGTTTGTTGGAACTTTAAATAATTTAAATGTCGTATTTATCATTTAACACCGTTCCTTTCTTCAATTTCAATTTTATTCTCCACCATTCTTTTTTAGCAGCATCGGGTTGTGGCACAACTCGTTTCTATGGGATTTCTTACAGTTTTCCGGGGGTAGTTTGGCGTCGGTGCACCACCAGACTCCTCCTTGCCATTGTTTCTAGTCAAGAATTTAACCAAGTATACGAGGCTCGTTTTGGCTCGCGAGCTCGAGCCGAGTTAAAGTATTATAAGTTTGACGAGCTTCGAGCTGAGCCGAGCCCGATCATTTTCACTCACGAGCCGAGCCGAGCCCATTCCTGTTCGATCTCAGCTCGGCTAGTTAACACCCCTAGTTGTAAGGTAAAAAAATTTTGTGGGGGCAAACTGCAAATAAAATGGTAAAATGTAAAAAACTTCGGCCATGTTGAACCCTTTTGCTTGTCATATTAGACACATTAAATTAGTTTTAATAATATAAAAAAATGTTTACAAACTTAATACTAATATTTAAGATACTAAATTTGATATTTGTATACAATTACAAACATGGTTGCTAGTGATACTATTGAGTGCACAACAAAGCTTAATTTATTATGCTATAGTTAATATCATCATGAAACATGAACAATGAGACAGAAACGCATGGCCAGCTGTCTCAAACCAACTTCTTTTTGGAGGACAGAGCAAACTTAGCCACGTCGTTAGCATACCTCCTTTTTTTTTTAATAATTGTCTTTTTTTTTTTTTTTTTAAGTTTTTGAAATTTTTTTAAAAAAAAACGTGGTTTTAGGTTTTCAATGCACATTTTATCTATTTTATCCTTATTTAATGCACATTGAAAATTATTTAAAGAATAAAGAATCAAATCAATTTTTCAACTTTACAAAAATCATAGAATTAAATAGGTATTTTTATCATCTTGATTAATGTGATCTTAAAGTGATAATTATTTAAAAAAGAAGGGAGTAGAGTTCTAGAGCTTGGGATGCAACATAACATGTTCCAATTAGGATGAAGCCGAATCAAACATATTGCCTTCCATTGACTAAATTAACCAGTTTTAAAGAATCCGACTCAATAATAACAATTTGATAAAACTATTTAGCTAAAAGGGAATGACCAATGCGAATACTATGAACAAATCCCACCTGCCACACACCATTCTAATAGCGAATT
Organism: Euphorbia schlechtendalii; assembly: GCA_949673415.1. Taxonomy (NCBI): domain Eukaryota; kingdom Viridiplantae; phylum Streptophyta; class Magnoliopsida; order Malpighiales; family Euphorbiaceae; genus Euphorbia; species Euphorbia schlechtendalii. Next base: position 22,547 of record CATIWQ010493467.1, read on the forward strand.
AATCCTTTGCGCCAGCTTTTCCAAAACTTTACATATTTTTTTAGCATCCAGACAAAAAGCAATGGGACAACTATCTCAATTCCCAACACCATTAATATTGATCATGTATTGATAATATTAGCAGTAAAATTACTAGTGACATTACCAATCAGATCTAATTAGGTTAATGATATTTGAAAGAGTCAACACTCCAGAAGTTTTCTACAGTTAAAGACTTAAACCATATATCCAAATGAATCACGAATATAAAACTGAATGCAAATATAGTCTGGAAAGGAAACAATATGCTGGAAATAGAACTGTGTTTCCACAGTAACGATATTGTACATAATGGAATTTTATATCCCTTGTTGCCCCCTTTGGAATTGCTTCTACACCATGAAACCAAATGAATGAAGTTGGATTCCCGATTCATTCTAACATTCACATCCTGTTGATCTTTGCTGCCGTCCCCCGCCAGCAACATCAATTGTGTCAGGAAGGTACCTTCCATTATCAGTGCGCACGTGTTCAAAAAGTTCAATCAGTAATACACAATGGCATATACCAAAGTTAGGTAAATAAAAGTAACAAGGAGCAACAAGCATGACAATTTACAAGGACTAAAAGAACAGTGCTTAGATATGTGGATTTATATGAGCTTTTTGACATGCCCCTCCCATATTAAGAAAAAAAACAACCTTTAATTGGTATTCTTTAGTTTCCTTAAACTTACATTTCTTCTTCGGGTTCATTCTTGAGTGCATTTTTAGCTATACACTGGAAAGCAGCCTCCACATTAAATCCTTCTTTTGCAGATGTCTCAAAATAAGGTATGTTGCCCTTAGAAGCACACCATGCCTTTGCTTTCTTCTCTGAAACCTAATATCAATGGCACAAACAATATTGGCATAATGAAGACCATGTCTACATTACTCTTTATGCACAGTACCTGTGGAGGTTTTTTTTCCTTCACCTCTCTCATTAAACATCCAAAAAACTAACTTGAAGAAAGAGAGTTCATGAAAGAAAAATAGCTTACCACCCTACTATTGCCACCATCAACATCTATCTTGTTCCCCAGAACAACAAATGGGAAGTTTTCAGGATCAGGTGGACTAGCCTGCATACCAGACAGTGAAACTATCAGTCACTAATTAAATTTTTTTTAAGATGACTATTGGAGATCAATAAAACCTGAATTAGAAACTCTTCTCTCCAATTGTTCAGATTTTCAAAGGACTTTGTGACATTCACATCATACACAAGAACACAGCAATCTGCACCACGATAGAAAGCTACTCCGAGGCTTTGAAACCTTTCTTGTCCAGCAGTATCCCATATCTATATACATTGATTGCAGTTGCAGAGTTACATTCAGTTGTGAAAATTATTCAGAAAGATGAAGTCTATATTATTGCAGTTCTGAGGTAGAGACTACAGATATAAGGTTCGGAAATGGACAACAAATGAATAGTCTAGGTAATTTATTTTAATGGACTCAACCTAACCTAATTACAGCAAACCACTCATGATAATAAGTGCCTACCAAAACTTAGTTTCTCCGTCTCACGGTCAAGTGTTAAAAAAATCACTCTCAATCTCTAATAAATTACATCACTTTCAAAATAACAAAAGAAACTGTTTGGAGGCATATCTCGAGTATCGAATTTATCACAGAATATGTCTGCTAGCTTCTTTCATTTATGACTTTAACTATCCTCGTCCTACAAGGCATTTACTTGCTACACATGTATAAATCAAGGCATCCTTTCTACTTTTAAGCATCCTTTCTTAATTTGATTTCTAGATACAAATAGTAAGCCTCAAAAATCGCATCATTAACTTGAAGGCACATTCCTTCATTGACAGCAACATTTCCACATTTCTTTTTCGGAATTCTAAACTCACGCAGTATTTGACATATTTGATGCTTCCTAGTGTCCAGTTTCATTCTCGTTTGTGCTACATATTCCAACTACCAATCTTCTACGGGTAAGCAGTACTGTTATCCTAATTGTTGCACATCATCAATATATCAACAGCTTTAACTTCGTGAATCATAGCAATTAATACCTTGACTAATAAAGCAAATCCAATCCTCAAAAGTTCAAATTTTTCTATTTTATACATCAGCGACAGTGCATTATAGCCAATATAATAACGCCAAATATAAAAAGTGAAAAAACAAAACACAGTTATTGAATATACAAAAATAAATGCTAGAAATGACCTGCAATGTGAACAATCTATCCTCAAACTGAACTTCCTTGGTCAAAAAATCGGCTCCTATCGTAGCTTTGTACTGATTGCTAAACTTCCGGTTAACATACCTATATAACGATTTGAATCAAATGAGCAAATCAAATAATTAACCGGCAAAATAAAATTGAAGAAATATCTCAAGATCTAGGTCCGAAGAACAATACTGATTCATCAATGAGGTCTTCCCAACCCTGCCAGACAAAAAAAACATGTAAAGCCTAACAAGATTTCAAACCAGATAAAATAAGAAACAGAGCAAAAAGAAAGAAGCATAAAAACGGTAGAACTGGAAAATGCGAGAGAGGATTACCCGCTATCGCCGAGAATAATGACCTTTAACAGCATGCGTCTTCGAGAGGCCATTGGAACTGGAGAATTATGTCAATTTTCAGAGATTGTGCTTGGAAAAGGGGAAAAAAATCAGAAGAGGAGAAGAATTTCTTGTTTTTTCTGTATTTGTGGGTCCGATTCTGTTAAATAGAAAATGGTGATGACAGATTGACATTTTATTGGCCACCTAAGCACAACAAGGGCACCGTTTGTTTCTTTGAATTAATATTCCAATGATACCCTTGGAGTGTGATTTGATTCGTTTAAGCTTGAATTATCATGGAGGGAGTTTTAAAAGGGAAGGCCATGACCAAACTTAAAAATCCATTAATAGATCTAATCCTTCATTTTTCCTACTTTTTTCTATATTAGAAGAAAAGGCTGAAAAGAACAACTTTTATAACAATCATATCTTACTTACAAGTAAGATAAAACGGGATTAAAATTTAATGTCCAGTGTGATTAATGTCTTCTTCTATGTTTTACATTATAATTTGACACGCAGTAATTTTCAAGACGTAGAAACTACAAATAGAAGTTAGATAAATTAAAGAATAAATAAAAATGACACTTTAATTTTTTAATGAGGAACATTGAAATGTAGATAATAAATTTTAATTCGGTAAAACCTCTACTATAGGAATGAAATGGTTGCAATGACTCTTTACATAAAGGTGAATCTCCAGACTCCAGTTGAAGAAATGGTGATAGTTTAACCATTTGAAATTAAATTGTCGAAAAGCTTTATATATTTTTTTGCAGTTTGCGTCCACCCTT